>SNQJ01S0028690.1:103017-133471 GCA_010110895.2 Picea sitchensis
GATGTAAATAAAATGACCTCTTTAGTGCAAGGAGATATAAGGATGATAGATTGGTAAGGCAGTGAAATAACACCTCAACCACAACTATTTTCATTGGATTTTGGAAACATTTAAATAAAATCAGACCAAACATATATTCAAGAGCAACGATGTAAATGAAATGACCTTTTTAATACAAGGATATTTCTACTTTGTAGTCTTAATAAATCTTTAACTTTAATATATATTAGAAAAAAAATTATAAAAAAAATTCAAAATTAAAAGTATATAATTAATGAGAAAATATACTTATGTATTTTACAATCAACATAAATCCCAACAATTCCCATAATCATCAATTATTTATTAATGTAAGTAGTAGTTAAGTGAAAACAAATGACTTGATACCTTAAAAAATCTTTCATTGTAATATGCCATAAAGCTTAATTGGTTGATAAACATATTTTTCCAATAATATAAACATATTTTCATAATGAAAATAAAACCCTTTTCATCATCACCAAAATTTATTTCATGATCGTTTTGAAAGGAATTATTTTGACTAAATTTCATTCTATCGAGATTTTTTTTTTCAAGAAGCAGAATGCTAATCATGTCATATGTTGATTTACACAAAAGCATAACCTAGGTTCTAATATTAATATTAGAAGCTCGTGCCTTGGTTGTGTAGGATATTCTATTACACAAAAATAAAGATTAGTTTTAGTTATTTTGTCTTAGAGCGATTGTAAGCCCATCCCAAGTTATGCAAATAATAAACATTATATGTTTGAAATGGGCCTTTGGTAAGTTAACAACCCATGGCTTATATAAATGATAGCCATAGTTATGCAAATAATAAACATTATATGTCTGCAATGGGCCTTTGCTCAGTGAACAACCCATGGGGCTTATATAAATGATAGCCCATGGATTATATAAATGATATTTCCTTGTGACAAAGAGCGCATAAAGTTTTCCATCAAAGTTAGGTCTATGTTGCATTGTCAACCCATTGAATTTTGTAATACGACATTACTTAGATGCATACGTACGTATAGAAAATCAAATTATTTTTTAATTCATGCCATTCTTCCAACTATATCTTTAAATATAACTCTCTACCTTCAAAAGGGTCTTTTAGATCCTACCTTAACTTCAAAGCTTATGGTGATCCAGTCAAGAGAATTACTTCACCTAGGTCATTGGGTTACATGCGATCGAGTTTCACCTAAAGGGTTTTTGACTTCAATCCAACCTAAGCGAATTTGCATATACCATGTGCTAATAATATTAATGGGTTTTTAAATATTGATTTGGTCAAACGAGTATTCTCAATAAAAATTACTAATATTCCTAACATATTATAGTTTAACAAAGGTGAAAGATAATATATATATATATATGAAAAACATAATTATAAGGGTTTCTAGCAAAAAATATTTTCACTAGTAAAAACTACTTTTGGATGCAAAAGTTGGACTATGAAAGGGTTTCTCTATGATGTAGGGTTTGTTTTGAAACGGGGCAAATAGCAACGCATTTCCCTAAAGAAAATAGGAAGGATAGGAAGCACCACCATAAATCAACCTGGTGGGATGGCTCCAAGGAAGATCATCAACTAATTATAAAAACCAACGAAAATCATCACAAGAAAATTCTTCAATGACTTTGGATCCAGAACCACAAACAAATGGAGTGTCAACATAGGAGAATCCCCCAAACCAACCAGACTTGGCTCCTCGTTCAAAAGTAGAGGATTCATATTCTTTTGATCCAAGTAAAGAAAGTCGGGTTCATTCCAGCTCCCAACCATTGACAAGTTGGGAAGATGAGGTTGAAGAAGCAGAGGCATTAAAGAAGACAAAACCTCCAGATCAAGAAAATACAAGGATGATAGGATTAGCAATGACTCCACCAACTAAAAAAGAAGTTTGGAAGGTAGTAGGGAAGAATAAAAAGACTCCATCAACATCCCAGTTAATGGTGACAAGAAGTCAGGCTCAGAATCCAACATAAGCATGTATTGTTTTTGTCGATTATTATACCAACAATTTGTACGAACATGTTCATGTAAGGCCTTATGGAATGTAGTTTTCTTGGATATATGGAAAAATAGGCTAGTGAATTTTGAATTTGGGTTGATAATCCCTGGCAATAGACATTGGAAATTTCCGCTATGTATTACATGTTGGCAAGGCCATAGCAATTTTTTTAAATACAAATCTAACCATTTCTATTAAAAAAATGATGAAATTAACGAAGGCCTAGGAGTGGATCTAACTCCATCCAAAACCTTAGAAATTTTTTCATTTTGTTGAGATGTACTAGAGGTTCAAGTCCCACGCTATAGACTAGATGAAAATACATAGTCTAATTAAAGGAGGGTATGTTTCAATTCATTGTCAAGGATTGAATGTCTAGCATTCAATGTGAGTATAAGTGGTGAATGGATCAAGGAAGAGGCACCAATACCACAAGCACTCGAGGGACAATTATAGATTAACACAAGGTTTTGGAAAGGTCAAGAGAGTTGAACTATAGAAAAATAAATCAGTATAGGGTGAAATCTTGGCTCTCTAGAAGATCCAACTAAGAAGGAGACCCATCCAAACTAGAGTGTTGTAAAGGGTAAACGATGAAGAAAGTGTGTGAGAATGAAAAAATATAGGGTTAAACTAGTTCTTGGCAAGGATGTATGCATGGAGGACATAGAAAATTTGATGGAAAAAACCTTAATATAGCAGTTTATGGGGAAACAAGCATTGGAAATATCCTTGAGGAAGTGGATAAAGAAGTCTTGGATAGGATTTTTGGGTTATATGCTAAGGTTACACATCCTAATAAGAGGTTGGGTACCCTTCGAGTTCAAGTTAGAAGCATATGTGGAAAATTTCATAGCTCAAAAATGGCTTTTGGGGCCTTCATCCAAATTCTCTCAAGGTGGATGCCTAGATTTGACCCTAGAAGGGAAGTAATATACTTGCAACTAATTTGGGTGAAGATGCCTAGATTGCTAATGCAACTATGTAATAAAGAAGTATTGAAATCATTAGATAATGGAATTGGAAAGTTTATCAACCTAGAAGAGGAATTTAACTTGAAAGTGGACAAATGGATTATCAAATCCTGGTCAAGATCAATTTGTGAGAGGGTCTACAAAAGAAGTTGGAGATTTCATTGGGAAACTGGAAATTTATTCAGGTACTTGAATATTGGAAAATTATGTTTAGGTGCTCCAACTCCAATACAATGGGATATCTTTGGAGGGAGTGCCCTAAAAATACAAGTAATAAGGTCTAGAAGGAAAAAATAAAGTCTCCAGAGAATGCTTCAGAAAAAAGGAGGAGTTTAGGAAGTCCTAAAATTCCTATGGTTAATTCTATGTCAAATTATAGGAAGGGTTAGGTGGGCTTGGATAATGAACCCATAAAAAGGTAATAGAAAAGGAATAAGATATATTGGAATCATGGAGATCTACAGAGAAGAACAAAATATGGAACCTACAACAAACTCGAATGGAAGGTCATGTGTGACACCAAAACAAGGAAAGAAATCAATTTCTCCTAATTCAATTATTTGATCTTTTTTTAATCTTGTTTCTTTAAAGAAAATTTATTTGAAAGAGAATCCTAGCCTAGATCCTTAATTTGGAAGAAATAAGGGTGAGGCATTCCAAGGGGAGGATCCTAGTAGACTCCTATAATACTTGGAAAACCCACCTATGGACCCTTTTAAGGTAGAAAAAGGATCTTGAAGGATTGAAGAAGTGCCCTAAGCAAATAGTTCGAATGAGGGTGTAGAGGATAGTCCCATAGATTCTAAAGGAAGGGGTGTTCCTATACATGACCTTATACCTAGATAAGAAATTTCCTAGGAGGGAACAAAGGGAGATCTAACCACTTTTCCATAGCAAGTTTCAACGGTTGGATAGAAATATTTTCTATTGCTAACTAAGAAGAAAATGAAAGGACAAATTGAGAGTAGGGAGTGCCTCTAAGAAGGTGACCCAATGATAATCATTTCCTTAAATGCGAGAGGGGTTGGGGGTGTCCACAAGAATCTAGCCCTCAAAAGGTGTTTTTCCAATTATAAGTCGGATGTAGTGTCAACAGGAGAAATAATGTATGAGTGGTCGAAAGTAGTAAATATTTTGTCTTCAATCCTAAAATATTGGTGTTTCGATTTTGTAGATTTAGAGGGGAGGTCGGGAGATATCATATTTTGATGGAAATATTCTATGGAAACCATTGATTCATCAAAGTTACTTGTAGGTATCCATAACATAAAATCTAAAGAGTTGGGAAAAAAAGTTTCAAATATAAGTTTGTATATTTCATATGGAGATAGAAAAGTCTTATGGGATAATTTTAAAATGACAGGAATGGTTAGAAAGGAAAATGTAATTGTAGGAGGTTATTTAAATATAACAATGAAGGTAAGGGAATTATGGGTGGATGGAGCTAAACACGATCCTCTTGCCAATTCTTTACTTAGATGTTTGAGGATGTTTGGTTATGTGATGCGGGAGCCTCGAAATTGGTTCCAACTTGGAGAAACTTCAGAAGTGGAAAGGAGGGGGTGTCAAAATGGTTGGATGGATTTTTAGTAACAAATAAGGTCTTGGAGGAAGCAAATATATTGAATTCATGGACAGGTGAAGGAGGGGACTCAGATC
The DNA here is from genome assembly GCA_010110895.2 of Picea sitchensis. Classification (NCBI taxonomy): domain Eukaryota; kingdom Viridiplantae; phylum Streptophyta; class Pinopsida; order Pinales; family Pinaceae; genus Picea; species Picea sitchensis. The sequence goes on from SNQJ01S0028690.1 coordinate 107,675, forward strand.
ATTCAAACCAATTTTTTTTAAGTCCCTTCAAATTTAGTCATAGATGGACATAAGAAGAAGGGTTTAATAATATGGTCATTCAAACTTGGAAAATACATGATGACTAGGTGAATCCACAACATTTCAGTTTGCAGAAAAATTGGAACAAGTTAAAAAAGAATTGGTAGAGAAAGAGGAACAAATTAAGGCTATGTATGAAATGAAAAAAGAAAGAATATTCACAAAAGAAGAAAAGAAAAAGATAAAAATGCTAAAGGATGTAAAAAGAAAGTTGTTGGAACAAGAAGAAGTTGAATGGTGATTAAAGAGCTAGGCCATTTGGTAGGCAAAGGGCAATGACAGTACACAACGTTTTTAAAACTATGCTAAGAAAGAAATAATATTAACACAATATTGGACATAAGGACAACTCAAGGCTCAAAGGTCAAAACATTCAAAGAAATAACAAAGGAAGAAGTACATCATTTTAGATCTTTATTTCAAGAACATGCAAGAACTAACATAGCAAAGATCCTAAAGGTAGTTTCCTTACTTCCAAGATCAATTAATGATCAAAAAAATAAGGACTTGGAAGTAGAGGTAACTAAGGAGGAGTTGAAAGTAGCTTTACATGCTTTTCAAAAAGCAAAGAGTCTAGGTCCAAATGGATGTATAGTAGAATTCTATTTAGAGTTCTATGATTTCCTAGAAGGAGAATTGCTGAGGATTATTGAAGAGTCAAGAACATCAAAAAATTTATGGGAGCTTTGAATACTACTTTCATAGCTCTAATCCCTAAGAAAAATGACCCAAAAACCAATGATGATTATAGGCCCATCTCCCTTCACAACTTTGTGTACAAAAGTATTATAAAGATACTAGCCAACTGATTAAAATATATATTTTTAGAATTTATATCAAAAGGGATATTTTCTTTCTTACACAATAAACAAATCCATGATGCAATGGGCATAGTCCAAGAAGGGTTGCATACTATAAAGAGTAAAATGTTCTAGCCATGGTGATGAAATCAGATTTGGCAAAGGCTTATGATGAAGTCATTTGATTGTATTTGAGAGTATAGTTAATTTAGATAGGAATGAGAGTTCAAGTAGTTAACTAGATTATGGGGTGTCTATCCTTATATACTTTTGCATTGTTGATAAATGGGTCGGATTCAAGGTTTTTTTATGCCATGGGGTGCCTAAGACAAGGGTGTCTGATGTTTCCTGTCCTTTTCCTATTGGTAGCTGAAGGGTTAAGTAGGATGATAATAGCAAGCAAGAGAGAAAGTACTATTAAAGGTATTAATATGGGGAACCTAAACTCATCTATTATTTGTAGATGGTTCCCTCTTATTTGGAAAAGGACTATCAAGATAAGTTGTAAAGTCTAAGAAAATTCTAGAGTTGTATAGTAAAGCAATGGATGAAGATAAATGTTCACAAGTCCTCTTTTTTTTTTTCAATTGACTTGGAGAAGAAATAGAAAGATAGTACAATCATATTTGATCTTTCTCATCCTTACCCTAATTTGATCAAGGGCTAAAATACTCAAGGTTCTATCTAAATCGTAATGATTATAGATTTAGAGACTGGTATTGGCTATATGAAAAAAATGAAGGAAGGGTGACAAATTAGTGTTATATGTGGCTATCTAGGGGAGGAAAGTTGACATTGGTAAAACTAGTACTGGAAGGGATCCTAGTTTATTAGTCATCTTTAGCTCACATTCCTAAAGGTACATTGGAAAAGATTCGAAAGAAGTGGTTTACCTTCTTGTGGACAGGGAAGAGAGAGAAGGAAGCCATTCCTCTAGTAAAATGGAAAAAACTAGCAATGCCCAAAGAGGCCAGAGGGTGGGCCTTAAAAATATACATTTATTTGGACATGCATTGGCTAGAAAGAGTATGTGGAGATTGATGCATAATGAAGGATTGCGAGGAAAGGTACTTGATGCATGATGAAGGATTGGGGGAAAAGGTAATTATGGAAAATTTTATTACTCCTGGTTCTATAGAGGATTAGATCAAAACATAAGTGAAGAGTTGCGGAGGGGCTTCTGCTTGTGAAATGCACTAGTAAAGGCTTTTCTAAGCTTGGTAGGTAAGTGGTTGGTATAGAAAATAGGAAGAGGAAGTAAAGTAAATATAGGGGTGGACCCTTGCATGGGGTGTTCTACCAATTATAGATTATTATATCCTTTAATTCAAGAACTTTAGAAATGGTGTTAAGGCCTGAACAACCCTTCCAAGTCAACCAACTTAGGGCCCCACTTTTAAATTTTGAGCAAGGCTCCTCAAGTGAACTTTGATCTCCCTTCTTTGAATTTAACTATATAATGGTATGCTACTGATTGGAATTGCTTTTACATAATGCTTATTGATCCTTATTTTATCTTGCAGATTTGCATAGTTTGTGGGAGTTACAATATTATCTGTGGGAATTGCATTATTAGATTGATTTTCTTTATAAGTTTGCTTTATATACATTCATTGCATTACATCCATGCTGGTTGTGAATGCTCTTGTACCCTTTGGATTTGATTCACTTTTGGCTGATTAAAAATGGCATGTAGCTTTGTTCAGAGTTTCTGGAACTATTTTTCATCATTTGCTAGCTTACAATTAAGTTAGGGGTAGAATTAACACTTTCAGGAGGTGCTTGGTTTGAAGTGCACCATAGGCCAATGAGCTCTTTTCTTGAATTGAACACTTTTAGATACTTATAAAATCTTGTTGATGTCAGTTAGAGTCTTGAAATCCCATATAACCAATACCCAAGACAAGTTCACAGAACTTAATTTGAGTAAAGCAGTAAGTTGAACAAGGCTAAGACTTTTATTAAAAAATACTTTTGCACATATTTTTGGGTACGGGTCAAGTTGCCATTTTGACTTCTAAAAAAGGTTGTTTATAAGTTTTTAGGGATAGTGAATCCAATGCAACTGTCCATTTCTAAATCCAAGGCCTAGAAGCTTGGAAATGCACATTTACGATTCCTCAACGCATCATGTTGTTAGATTTTACCAATTATACAAGTTATGAAATTAACATGGAAAAGCGTTGTGTAACCATTCGTTTAGAAGCTCTACCTATCCTCCACGCACTACAAAAATATCTTTCACCAAAGGTTAGTATCTTTTACCGAAGGTTTTGGCCTTCTGAATAATTTTATCGAGTCGATCTTTATTTATAAAAGCAACTTAAAATTCAAATAAACTATTTAAAAAATTAAAAAGTATTCTTAAATAAACTAAACATAGTCGTCAAAAAAGTTTAAATTATGGATCGTTAAAGGAGCTTCAGAGAAATATACTTCGATGACATTATTTATCATTCTCTGATGATTATATTTAAGATTTCTTCGATGATTGACATTTTAAAATAATCACATGAGTTGTTTGGTTATGTTTCGATGATCATTATTAGTGCGTGCCTGGCCAGGGACTATGGCATTCGCATGGCCGTCAACACGCCTATTAGTTGATGCATTTTTAAAATTTTATTATATTAATTGATAAATTTTGTAGTCTAATTTGTAAACCTGAATTTTTTAACTTCCGTTAGATTCGAAATTCTTATTACCTTAATTTATTTAATTTGTGTTTTTATTGAATTTTTTTATTATCTTAAATGTTTTTAAAAATAAATTTATTTTAGTATTTATTAAATATTATAAATTCAATTTTTTATTTGTTTAGAATTTTTTTATTAAAAAATAAATTTATTTTAATTACGTGAAAGTCGTATCTCTATTGGAGATGGGTACAATTAATCAGTTTTTAATTTAAGATTCTAATCTGATGGTTAACAATTAAAGATGCTGGTATATTCTTAGTCGGCCTCCCAAATCAATTAAAGATGCTGGTATATTCTTAATGGGCCTCCCAAATCAATGAATGTGATTTACTCTTCCTAACTTCCTTGTATTTTTTAATGCATCAATTAATCTGTTTACTTTTTAACATTTACCTAATCATATTAAGAATCTATAAATGGTGATTCTAATTCTGAACTTACTGAAGAAAATTTCAATAAATTTTTCAGTACAGATCTTAAAGACATACTAGAAGGCATGTTCTCCTCCTGCATCAACAACCTAGTTCTATTCCTGTTGCACAAGGAAGCTGTTAGGGTTCTTGAGATAATTCAAAACGAAGTTGAAAATCCCAATGCGAATAAACATGAGGTTATTGACCAGAGAAGCCGGTTGAGGCGGTCTCTGATGAATCATTTGAGAGGACTGGGCTACAATGCACATTGGCGGATTCCCTGCAGGGAATTATGAGTACATAGATGTAATAATTGATGGAGAGCGTTTCTTTGTGGACATTGATTTCAGAGTACAGTTTGAGATCGCTATATCCACAACCCTATTCGATTCTTTATTGCGGGTTTTGCCCAATGTATATGTAGGAAAGGCCGAGAGATTGAAGCAGGTCATCAAGATCATGTGCGACTCTGCCAAAAAATCCCTCGAGAAAATGGGAATGCACCTCCCACCATGGAGGAAGTATAGATACATGCGATTCAGGTATTTGTTTTGACTGCCTTGTATACAGGATATCTAGGAAGTTAAAACTAGAAAAAATACAAATACAATTTTCGAATTTTAAAACTAGAAAAAATACAAATACAATTTTCGAATTTTACTAGAGTACCTTCATATTTTTCCATTCTCTCGTGAATGTTAGTTTCTCATTTTCTTGAGCACAGCTTGCCGAGAAATATGCCTCTGGACATCCTTTGAAAAACGTGAAGCACCATTCTTGATCAGGGTTAATGGCTCAGCGCTCGCCTCTAAAAAGGTGAATTTCATCAGTTCCCAGTTCCCTGTTCCCTGCATTTAAACGTCCACATTCAATAGAATTCACAAGGATTGCAGTTTCTTTAGTGCCGATTCTGTGCAATCTTGCCGGACGCGCTTCCGCCAACGATTCTGATATGGTGAATAAAGCTTTTCTGAGTGTCTCGAGATTCAATTCCTCGGACGTTAGCGGGATCTCGAGCGGTTGTGACACCATCCGAACAATTAAATTAAATTCTCGGAACCTGTCAAGAGCTGTGAACTGGCGAGACTTGAACATATTTTTATTGGGGTTCTGAGTATAAGATCATTGAATATATAATTTTCATAAATTACAATGCACGAGACTGCTACCATATCCACCTAAAGTTCATCCAAGCAACACAATCCACTACTACACGGGGACACTACCCTCTTCAACCGAGGACAACCGTATTCATTATCCCCTATTCTTGCGAATGATCAGAAAAATATTCTAAACTCACTTCAATTTGCAGTGTTTTGGGGTTGCTCAGATTATAATTACACCCACTCATGTCATTTTCTAATAATAATAGCAATGTCAAATTTCGGAATAATTACGATGATCTTAGAAAAGCTTTTATTTCTGAATAATGATATCAATCTACACATTATCTAATTGAACAAGTTTAAAATTACAATAGTCACACATGAAAATTATAATCCAAAAAACAATTTAGTTCACAGTCTCATACATTTTAAGGCTACCTTCCAAAAACAATTTAGTTCACAGTCTCATACATTTTATGGCTACCTTCCATTTGCTTATATTGGCGTTTCATACATTTTATGCCTTCCTTCCAAGGACAGGTTGTAAGTGTGTTGCACGATACCTTAGATCTTTTTAAAAGGAACCGCTTTTCTAACAAATTCTATTGACATCCATTAATGGTATTGGGATATTTCTTTTAATTTTTCATACTAGTATGCTGATGTTACAGTTTGTTGAGAAATGCCTATTCAAAGTTGTTGATATGTAATAAAAAGGAACTATTTGTTGCTGCATCTAATGGTTTATACTTACATTAGAAAGTATAAAAAAAAATACTTGCTTATTCTTCAATTTGGATGGAAATTGAGAACGCGTTTTCAATAAGAATTACCTGACTTCAGAAATGCTAAATTCTATTATTACTATGTGAGACCGTTAGCACAAATTTACTTTGATGTCACCTAATTATTATGTGACTATTTTAAAAAAGTTTTAGTTGTGTTGAAATTGTTGGCACAATATTTATTCTAAACAGACTTAGAATTAATTGTAAATAAAAAACAAAAACATTGATGTGAATTAATTGTAAATAAAAACAAAAACATTGATGTGGATATAAAGGATTTATGAGGCATTTTGTTTTCCTAGAGAGTAGGCACAACTTTTATATTTCCTTCTTTTCTTCAAAGAATGAATATAACACAAGAAACTAATTTACTAAGTATTAATTTTAGACAATTTCTCCTTGTATTATATGGTGCTATATATTTTGGGAAATAGATTGTACATCCGGGGTTTTTGAAAGTGTAAAGTTAGGTTCCAGTGTAGGTATGGGCCGCAACATACCATCTAGTTTGAGAGCCAGTTTAGTTTGGCTGTAATTCAAATTAACATGTTGTTGGTTATAAATTTGTCATGAGTTTAATTCAAATTAACATGTTGTTGGTTATAAATTTGTTATGAGTTTATGTGGAAGGTAGGACTATAACATTTGATTCATAGTTTACCATCAATTAGTTATGAAAACGTAGCTGCATCATTCTACAGTTCCTTGTAGTAATGGGTTTCATAGCCACATTGGGGGTCTACAATGTTGATTCCTTCCATATTTTCATGCCACTTACAACGCGAGGCTTTGTATCCAGATCTTGCTGCCACTTTTCACTAATAGCATGACAAAACCTTGGAGGCAGATGCTTGTTATGACATAACACACATATTATGGGCTTAGCCTCCTTACCACAGAGGAGACCACATGCAACATCAAATTGGAAACCTATCAAGGTAGCACCCAACAATCAATTTCTACCAACATTGCTACTCTCAACCCTATTATTTTAGCAGCTACATCTTTTGTTGCAGATCCACACTTCATAGTTTCCCATGCAAAAAAAAAATGACTACAAAACAATGTTGCTGGAGTCACCCATGCCAAAGCAGGTCCACGTGCCCATAGTCACACACCTTCTCTCATGTCAATGATGGTTGGTGATCCAAAAAGGATCCAGAGAAGACTAAGGACAACTCAGAATTCGCAGAAGCAACTCATGAAGCTCAGAATGGCCTCAACAGATAGAGAAAGGGCAGACATTCAAAGTCCTCAAAACTCAATGAATTTGGCATCATCGCGAAGAGCGCGTCGCAATATTTCCAACGACGTAAATGGCTCATCAAACGGAGTTACAGATCGAAAGATATTCACGGTCAAAGTTTTGGTCAACCAAGCCCAGTGAGTAGGGATGAGTCAACATCCGTATTGTTGACGTCAGCGTCAGTACGGATGACGTCAACATTCGTACAATGTACGTGGCACACACAAAAGGTGACACCTGTCATGATGATGTCAGCATGGTGATGTGGCAGCAACAAAGGCTGCCACATGTCACTCGTTTTTGGCATTTTTGGGTCAATCTGTGGACCAATGAAAAAACACCATGTGGCAGTCCGTACAACCACATGGCACACCATACGGTGACGTGGCAGGTGACTGTGAAAGAGGTTAGCGTGGCCCAATGGTTGGCAGCCACGTGTCCCAGTCATGGGCTGCCACGTGGCAGTGGGAAAATGCCTAATGAGGGCCTGAAAACTGAATTTCAAAAATAAAAAAAGGCGGGCCCACCAAATCTGAAAACCAAACGGTAAGTTCCGACAAATCTAAACAAGCGCTCCAAACTGGAAAAGGTTCCATTCCACATATTGTATGTTGTTATAACCACAACCCAAAAGGGGAGGCCCGTGGGCTCGACACCGCGACCTCCCCCTATACAAATGCCTTAACAATAGCATCCACCACTGTTGGGCCAACAGACTACATTGTGTAATCCGCCCCACCTTTTTGCTTATAAGCTGAGTCTGCCCACAGATCGGGGGGAAGGGCGTGCGATGGTATGACCGGGCACAAAAATCGAGACTTAGTACAAAAGATTAAATGTAGGGAGTAGGCAAAAAATCCGAGATGAGATTTCTTAAGGGCTTGGGAGTGCCAGAGTCAGATTGAGGCATGGAGACGGTCATTTTTGGGTAATTTGACGCCACAAATTCAACAATGTTGTTTGTTTTCTGATCTGAGCAAAGCTTCTGCAACTTAATTCCAGAATGAGGTATACTTATGTATTTTTCCAAATTCTTTTGCCGAGTTAATAAAAAGGCCTACCCATTTGAGAGCAGGACCCATAGACGTAGTCCACTAGGGACGAACTCCGTTATCAAGTTTTTGTGTTCATATTTAATGCTTATGCCTCTTCATTATTGAGCTTTTCCTTCTTTAATGGTGCACTTTAATTTATGCTCATTTAATACAATTCTTTATAATTCACTTCAATGAAAATATCCCGGATCATGTTGGTATCAGAGCAGTCATCTTTGAATTGAATTGTTGAGTGTGAATGGTTACTAGGGCCAAACATAAACAGGATGAAGGAACTCTTAAGACTTTCAATCCTGAAGTTGGTCGTGCATCCTGAAGGAAGAAAATGGCAGAAGAGGACAAGCATGATGAACAGAAGAAAAACTTCCATATGGTCTTTTATCGCATGTCAGAAATAGTTGAGCGAATGTATGGAGACTACAAGAAGAGGATGAAGAAGAAAGGGAAGAAAAAAGAAGCACAAGCTGATGATAATGCTTCGGTAAATCAAGGGGCTGGAGGAGACCCTCCCGAGCCTCCATATTCACCATCAAGTTCTAGCTCTTCTTCCTCTGAGCATTCTCATCATTCTCATCATTCTAGCCATAAAGCTTCTTTTAAGAAACCATTATTAAAGCTTGATGTAGAATTTGTTTTACCTATGTTTAATGGAGATGATAATCCTGAAAATCTAGATAATTGGATCCGATAAGTTGAAGTATATTGTTGTGTTCAACAAATTGATGAAGAGGAAGTTAAAGTGCAACTAACCTCTCTTCTGTTGGAAGGCACCGCTCTCGTATGGTGGGAGAGAAAACTTCAGGACATAAGTAAGTGTGGTAATCTTCTTTCCTCATGGTCAAAATTTAAGTCAATGATAAGGAAGCAATTTTATCCATTGGGTTATTTACATAAAGCAATGATGGAATGAGAAACTTTAAGACAAAGTAAAGGTCAATCTGTACAAAGTTTCATGAAAGAATTTAGGAAGAAATCTCTTGCATTAAACATTCATTTGGATTCCTATGAAACTTTAATGAAGTATATTGGCGCACTCCACAGTTATATTCATCATACTTTGCTATTGTTTAACCCCACCAGTCTTGACGAAGTTTATGTTCAAGCCACTCACCTTGAGAACAGGGGAAAACATGTTCAAGAAGATCCCACAAAGAAACCTTCCAATTTCCCACATAAGCCATTTAAGAAATTTAAAAGGAAGGACAAGAAGACCACAACTATAAAGAGAGAAGAAGGAAAACCAACTTGCACTCATTGCAAGAAAAGTGGTCACGATGATGAACATTGTTGGAAACTACATACAGAGAAGAGACCGAAGCAGTTCGATGGAAAGGGGAAGACAAAGATCGTTCTATAGTGAAAAAAGATCTTGGTTCTGATTCAAGAGACGAAGGAAAGATCACAACGGTTGGAGTACAAGGTAAATATTCCCTTCATGCTAGTTCAAATTCCAATAATGAATCTCATGATGATGAACAAAAGAGGAATGAATTATTTCATATAAGAGTTGTATCTAAACACACTAAGATAGATACGTTATTTGATCCGGGTTCCCAAGTAAACTTGATATCTGAAGCACTTGTCAAAAAGATGGGTCTTGAAACTAAACCACATCCAAAGCCTTATCCTCTTGGTTGGGTATGTGATAAAGCAAAAATTAATGTCACCAAGCAATGTAGGGTCATATTTGCTATTGCTTCAAAGTTGATTGATGAAGTGGATTTGGAAGTTGTATCACTTGATATATGTGGCATAGTGTTGGGAAGTCCTTATCTTTATGATAGAAAAACAATCTTCTTTCGTCATGAGAACAAATACCACCTTACTAAGGGGGGGAGTGGAATATATTGTTAGAGCCCACAACATGAGGGTAAACACAACACTTGTTAGTGTAAGACAAATGAAGAGACTCATAAACACTAATAAGAGATATGTACTCATGGTCGTAAGGGAGAAAGATGCTGGAACATCCGACGCTTTCCAAGGATGTGATCCTTCTCATAAGAAAGAATTAATTGATATTGTTTCTAAGGAACTAGATGGATTACCTCCTAAGAGGGANTCCTAATGTGGGCATGTACAGGATGTCAGTTGTAGAGATGATAGAGATCAAGAAGCAGGTACAAGGCTTATTGGATCAAGGGGTCATTAGGCCCAACTCATCTCCTTATGGTTCTCTGATCGTGATGGTGCCAAAGAAACATGGCACATGGAGAATGTGTGTCAATTACTGTGCCTTAAATAAAATCACAGTGAAAAATCGATACCCTCTTCCTCGTATAGATGATTTACTTGATCAATTAAAGAATGTTGTTTATTTCACTAAGTCGGATTTGCGCGATGGATACCATCATATCAGGGTTGCAGAACAAGATGCATGGAAGACTGCCTTTAAAACCAAACATGGATTTTTGAGTGGTTAGTTATGTCGTTTGGGCTTTGTAATTCTCCAACAACCTTCATGCGTGTGATGAATGATGTATTCAGGCCTTTTCCAGATGATTTTGTGATTGTATATTTAGATGACATTCTTATATTTAGCGGGACTTGGGATGAACATGTAAGGCATGTAAAAAAAGTATTGGATACTTTGCAAAGGGAAAAGTTGTATGTAAAATTGTCCAAATGTGAATTTGGTAAGACTACACTTGTGTACTCAGGTCATGTTGTAGGAGGAGGACAATTAAAAATTGATCCTTCCAAGATTGATGTAATTGTAAATTGGCTTGAGCCCAAAAATGTAACCGAGATACATAGATTCTTAGGTGCAGTCCAGTATTGGAGGAAATTCATTTCAAACTTCTTCTTTATAGCATCTCTTTTGCATGCCCTAACCAATGTGAAGAACACTTTTCAGTGGGGAGGAAAGAAACAAAAAGCTTTCGACTCTTTGAAGGAAAAGATCAGTACCACACCAATGTTAGCACTGTCGAATCTTCAACAACCCTTCGAGATTGAGACAGATCCCAGCGGATACACCATGGGTGCAGTATTGATGCAATATTGTAAGCCTATCTGTTACCACTCTGAAACTTTTAACCAAGTTGTTGTTAACTATCCTACATATGATAAAGAGTTGTATGCATTAGTTCAAAGCGTAAAGAAATGGAAGCACTACTTGTTATGGAAGGAAACAATCATACATACAAATAATCAACCCTTATAGTATCTCCAAGCACAAACCAAACTGCAACAATCTCGACATTACAGATGGATGGGTTTTCTACAACAATTTCATTTGGTAACCAAGTACAAAATGGGTACAAGTAACAAGGTAGTTGATATGCTTTCTAGACCTCCTATTGTTGGTTCTATTATTTTGAAGAATGCTTCTTTATCTCATGATAGCTATGTGGAACAATATGCCATTGATGAAGATTTTAAAGAAGTATATGAGAAGCTAACCTATGGTGCACAGGTAGGGAACTATTGTCTGTAGGGAAAACTACTCTACCATCTTGGAAAGCTATGCATTCCTACAAGTGAACGAGCCCATGTAATACGAGAAGCTCACACTTCTCTTTTGTCTAGGCATTTTGGGGTAGGAAAAACTATGGCTCATCTGCAGAGGTTTTGTTACTGGCCTCAGATGAAAGCAATTGTAACTAAATATGTAAAGGGGTGTGTGATGTGTTCTACTTGTAAGCCCACTAATATAAAACCGAGGCTATACTCACCATTGCCTGTACCATCCCATCCATTGGAGAGTATTTCTATGGATTTTGTAGAGGGTTTACCAATGTCGAAGAGGGGTCATGACTATCTGCATGTTGTAGTGGATAGGTTCAACAATATGTGTATCTTAATCCCATGTAAAAAGCAGATCACTGCTGAGCATAATGCTAATCTCTTCTTTCAGTATGTTTGGGTTCACTTTGGGTTACCCACATCCATTATCTCGGATCGAGATACTCGATTCCTTGGGGATTTTTGGACAAGATTGTGGAGAATGATGGACACCAAGTTCAAGAGGAGCACTGCTTTCCATCCACAAACCGACGAACAAACAAAGGTTTTTATACTTGGACCCTAAATTAGCAACAAAGTTGTTTATACTTGCCTCCTAGAAATATTTTAACATAGTGGTTGTATGTAGTTTAAAGAAAAAAGTTAAAGTAATTATGAAACACTTGAATTTGTAATAATGTATTACTTATGTCAAGGGAGGCAGGTGCTGGAGGGGTGTTGTATGGCCCTAGAGGAAATCGAATCCTAGACTTTTCCTGGAACTTGGGCAAGATTTCAAACAATATGGCTGAAGCTTATGCGGTTTATCAAAGGATCTTGTTAATACAGGAACAACATCTTAACCATATAACAACAATGGGTGATTAAAAAAACATCATCTGTTATTTTGTTCCCAGAACTTCTCCTAAAGATGCCAAACTTAAGAGAATTATTGACCGACCGAAGCTACTCTTGACTACCACTCACGCTCAATTCTTTCATATTTTGAGAGGGAATAATCAGGATGTCGACAGGTTGGCTAGTTGGGCAATTGGCATGGCCCCTAGCTCCTTAAGCGTCCAAGGGTGGATCTCCTTTGTAGCACCTCCTTAATGGAAAATACCTTATTAAAAATTTGGGCCAGCTGGGCCCACGTCGCACAAAGGGAGACACGTGGATTTAACATGCAATGGGGGGATATTCATATTCGTGGTAGGAATGATAGTACCACCACCTTCTCCTGGATTGTGGGGATGTGCATGCCGCTCTTGGAAATGGTCTTGTCATCGGAATTGAGTGGAGAGGTTCTTTGCTTCTTATGTACTTATCCCCGTGGGACTTCACTGCAGGTAGTACTTAGCATTTCCATCCCATCTCTAGTGATAATGGATTCAATGACGGGAGAAAAGGTTGCAATCATGAATGGGAGTGAGGTGAATCAGATAATATAGATCACGATAGCTCTGTTAGGACCTATGGTGCGTGGGAAGATCTTCAGATGCTTGAATTCATGTATCTCCGCTTCTCGAGGTTATATTAAGGATAAGAGAATCCCACTACAGGTTACTATCAAGGAGTGAGAAGTAGAAAATCTGTCAATTGGTCATGATTTTCAATGTTCGGTCTGTCTTTGGAGAGTTTTTGAAATCCATTGTGGAGCGAAGAATCGGGTACCCGGTGGTTAGGCAGAGGAACTCATTTTTATCTTCTGATTTCTTTGTGGTTGGAGGTTGGCTTTGAGCGGAGCAACTTGGCTGAAGCGTGGGGTATTAATACGAAGATAGTAGCTGTTAAGCGGTCAATTGGTCTGGCATTCCTGAGAGTTCTTAAGATTCAGTGTTGGCTTGCGGTGGTGGTTTTCCAGTGGCTTGGCATAGGGGAATTTATCTATCTGCTGTCATTCGACACCCAACAAAACAATTTGGTCGATTTTATGGTTAGTCTTCCTTGTCTCCTTTCCATTTCGATTGGGTTCTAGTTAGAATCTTTGTCTACGTCCAATTTCCCTGTTTGTAAAAATATAGGGTGCTTTGGGAAGCGTCTCATTGCTCCTGCTTTCTGGAATCTAATCTTGATCTTTAATCTTAGTCTAGATTTGGTAAGTTTGGTTGGTTGCTATCTTGTGGAGAATTTGTCAATTCTAGAATTCGACCCCTACCCTCAATTTCTTAAAATGGCAAATGGGAATGAGCCACAGAAAGCTCGGGAGCTGATAGATGATGAGCTAATAGAGGACAATTTTACCTTCACCCACCGACTCTCTCTCAAAGTGGACTCTCACAACTCGACACTCTCACAACTCGACTCGGTCTGTGGCTATTCCTGTTATTTCTTCTTTTATGGGATCTCCCCGGTTGCAGCCCCATCCTTGCAATCATGGGCTGCTCATAAAGGTGTCCCTTCTGGTCCTTTTTCACTGTTTCAGAGTGTGTGCGCTTGATAGCCCTGTCGTAGTCCCTACGCCAATGCTTTTCCCTACACGCTGCACGAAAATCATTCCCCCCCCCATATTGGTACTTGGGTGAGGTATACCCATACTTGACCCGGGGAAACCCTTTCGTCCTTCGTCCTTTGCCGCCTGCTGGTTATCTGTTCTACTTTCACACGGACAACCCCTGTACTTCTTCCTATTGACAAGACCGTGGTGTCGTACCTCCTCCTGATGTGTGGTATGGATCTGCATTTTAACTCATGTTTGATTGGCGAGCTATTAGATTCTGCTTAGATCCTACGTGCCCTTCAGTTATTCCTGCGCCTCTAGTTTCGATGTGGTCATCCGTACTTCGACTGCCGTCATAGTCTTTTGCCGCTAGTTGGGTGCAGTCTGTCGGATTTGCCCATGCAGGATGTTACTCCAGATAGTGTCCAGTTCTGGTCCTTCCTTGTCGACCCCCTCGTTAGCGATTCTGTTCGCCAGTCCATTTAATGACCTCCATACCCAACGCAACTCCACTGTGATCCACGTCTGCAAGTGCTCCTGAATGTTTTGCAGGGAGTGTGCCAAGCGCCAGTGCCTTTGGATTTTGCCCACTTTGGTACCGTTTTGGAGTTTCCTTACTGTGTTGATAACCAACGTGGAATCTCCTTCCACTATGGCATTTGTCATCCCTTCCCGGCTTAGAATCTCTAGGCCAGTCTCTAGGGCTCCAAATTCTGCGACGTTGTTGGTTGAGTTTCCCAGACTCCCAACGTCCAGCCAGATGATGTTTCCTTTACTGTCTCTAATTACTCCTCCCATTCCTGTCCGCCTTGGGTTTCCTTTCGACGCCCCGTCGAAATTCATCTTGAGGGAGCCTAAAGGTGGTGGCTTCCAGTTGCACTTACCTACTTGGATTTGTGGTGGCCATCTAAACTGGTTGGGTTTGTGTTCGTATTTTAGGTGGAAGGCCTCTAGGATTCGGGAGTCCTGGTTTGTGAATTGCACTATACTTGTCTGGCAGTTGCAGCTCTGTACCATTTCTCTTGTCATGGAGATTATTGTTTCCTTGATCTTCCTTTCCGACCAACTTTGGTTCTTGAAGATGCACTGGTTCCTTTCCTTCCATATTGCCCATATGATCATTCCTGGGATGAGGGTCCAACATAGATTCACCTCTTCATTTTCGCTGTAGTTCTCTTTCCAGATGTTGATAGATGCGGCGATGTTACGTCGGATCCTGTTGGACTATTGGAAGATACTTGCCGCCCAGTCTCAGAGTTCTGCTGTGTAGGTGCATTCGTCAAGGAGATGGTTCATTGTTTCTTCCTTAGCTTGGCAGAGGTGACATCTTGATGGACCTATGACTCCCCTTTTCCTTAGGTTTTCCCTAGTTAGAATTCAGTTGTGGAGTATTAACCATTGGAATTTTTTTTTTTTTGGCCAGTGGGGGTTGTTCCAAAGCTTTTCCCATTGTTGCGTTGGGTCTTCTTGGTCCTGGTACACAATATAGTGTTGGACTTCTTTCAGATTGAATTCCCCGCCGTATTTTTTTCCCCGTCTTAGCTGGTCATCTCCTTCTGTGACTGCTATTTTTCATCTTCCCAGTTCCTCCTCCACCGCTTTTACTATTGTTGCGATTTGGTATCTATTCCGTGGAGTTAGAGTGTCCTAGATTCTCCATTTGTTGTGATCTATTTCCTGTTTCCAGTATTGGTAGACTTTGGTTTTACCTTGTGCTATGAGATCCTGTTGGAGTTCCTCCCTGTCTGGGTTCTCCATTCTCAGTTCCTATTTCCAAGCGTCCTCCCAGAATCTGGCTGTTCTGCCATTTCTTACTTCCCAAAAGATGTGTGTCTAAATCCAGGCTTTGTTGCGCCAGGCTAGGTTCCAGATGGCTGAACCTTCCCTGGTGCCTCTGAAGAGGATTTTGTCTTGGCCGCAAATGTCCGGGGCATACTTTGCCTTCCACAGGTTTACCCATGGTGTAGTAGTTTCTTTGACCCAACGCCACCAGAGTTTCGCCCCGTAGGCGTCATTGCGGGTCTTGTAGCCCCAGGCCTCCTTTGCTTTTTGGTTTACAGACCTTCTCCCAAGCCACTAGGGCCCATTATTTTTTTGTTTCCGCGCCTCGCCACATGAAGTCCCTTTGGATGGTTCTTATTTTTTGTAGTATCCACTGGGGGGTTGGGAAGACGAACATCATAAAGTTTGGGATTGCTTGCAAAATAGACTTGGTCAGAATCAATCTTCCAGCTAGGTTGAGGGATTTGTACGTCCAATTTTTTACCCACTCCTGTAACTTGTTTATTATTCTTTCCTAGGTTGACATTTTGTAAGCTTTGTTTGTCAGGGGAATGCCCAAGTACTTAGTTGGGAGAGCTTTTCGTTCAAAGCCCAAAATGTTGGCCAAATTCCTTTGGATTGCGGGGTTGGTATTGAAGAAGAAGATCATCGACTTGGAATGGTTGATCTATGCCCCCGAGGCTTCCCCAAACTCTTCTAGGATTCGTTTGTAGGCTTTGGCTTCCTTGACTGTGTGTATGCCATGAAGTAAGGTATCATCCACGAACTGTTGGTGTGTGGAAGTAGGGAAATAACGTTTGATACCTGTTATTTCCTCTGTTGCAGTTGTGCTTTTTATGCTTCGACTGAGACCTTCTATCATCAGAATGAATAGGAAGGGGGACAACGGGTCTCCTTGTCTGATGCCTCTCATGGGCCAGAAAGGTTTGGTAGGGGCTCCATTTATTAGTAGCGAGTAGCTTGTTGTGGATACTAGGCTGACAATCCAGCTAATCTAGTACTGAGTGAAACCAAAGGCTTCCAAAGTCTTGACCATATAGTGCCAGCTAATTTTGTCATAAGATTTTGCTAGGTCCAGTTGTATTATCATTCCCCCTCTCTTCTGAAGCTTTAGGGTGTCGATAAGCTCGTGGGCATGGATGATATTTTCCATTATTTGTCTTCCTTCCACAAAGCCTGTCTATTCTTGTGATACCAGTGTGGGTAGGAGGGGTTTTAGTCTGTTTTCTATAACTTTGGAGATTATCTTATAAACCATATTGCACAACGCTATAAGTCTGTATCGGTCAGGGGTTTTGGCTTCATTTTCTTTGGGGATTAGTGTGATCATTGTAGCATTTAGCGCTTTTAGGATGGAGGCTGACCTTATAGAGTCTTCTACTACCTTATAAACATCGTGTTTGATGATTTCCCAGCAGGATTTGAAAAACTCCATTGTGAAGCCATCTGGACCTGGGGCTTTCCCATTGGGCATTTCCTGGAGTACTTGGTGAATTTCCTCCTCAACAATAGGTTTCTTTAGGTTTATGTTTTGTTCCTCGGTGACCAGGCGGGGGATATGATGGGTTATCATTTGTATGGCCTCCGTTCTGTCTTGGTTCGGTTCCTGGGCTATCCCGTGGAAGTGTTTTACCAGAGCGGTTTCAATCTCCTTATGTGACTCTCACTCTATTCCATCCTGGTCCTTAATCTTCAAGATTTTGTTATGGGCTCTTCTGGCCATGATTGTTCTATGAAAAAACTTGGTGTCCCACTCTCCTTCCCTTAGCCATCTGATACGAGACTTTTGACTCCAAAGTGTTTCTTCCTGCTGGCAACGCGCCTCCCATTCCTGGGTCATCTGGATCTCTTCCTTTTTCCGGTCCTTCGTATAGCCCTCCGAAATGTAGGTTTCCTGGAGTTTTTTCATTTTTTCTTCTATGTTGTTTTTCTCTTGGTTTATATTCCCAAAGGTGTCCTTGTTCCACTCCTTGAACTTATATTTGATTTACTTTAGTTTCTTATAGAGTTGGAACATCCTTGTCCCTTTCTCTGGTTTCTCCTCCCACCACCATTGTTTGATTCTTTCCTTGAAAGTTGGGTGTTCAGTCCAGAATTTCTTAAATATGAAGGGTCTCTTCTTTGGTTTAGTTTGGAAGCCAGCTTCCAGTTGCACTGGCCAGTGATCAGATCCCCCCCAGGGAAGGATGTTGCAATCTAAGGATAGCCCTTGCATAATGATTGACTCTGACACTAGGAATCTGTCGAGTCTTGTTGCTACCTGATACTGGTTCATCCGTTTATTGTTCCAGGTGAACTGGCCATTCTTAGTTTTGAGATCTACCATATCTACTGTGTCTATGAACTTTGAGAAATCTTCCACATCCCGGTCCAATCTTCTTGTACCTCCTTTTTTCTCTGCAAGTGAAGTGATGATGTTGAAGTCCCCTGCCAGGATCCATTGGAGGTTGGTGGATCGGGTTTTTAGGTCTTCTAGGTCTCGGGTAATTCCTCTTTTTTCCTCTGACACTTGGGGTCCATACACATTAGTGCAAAGAATATCCTCTGTGTTTCCAATGATATGCATGCGAACCGTAAGGGTGTGCCTGGTCGCTTCGGCTGCTATTAGGCTTAGTACTTGTGGGTTCCACAAAGTGAGAATACCTCCTGCCATTTGGTGGCCTTCGATTTCCACCATCTTATACTTGCGCTATTGTTGTTTATTGATTGCCTCCATTATGTTTGTAGTGCATTTCGTCTCTTGAATGAAACAAAGATCTGGTTGTTCCTGCTTTAGTCTATTCCTAAGGATTCTTTTCTTTCTTGGGCTGTTTAGGCCTCTTATATTCCAAGTTATGACCTTCATTTAAACATGTGGGGGGGATTTGGGGAAGAGTTTCTTGATCTTACCCGAGTTTATTAGTAGTGCTCCAAGCTCCTGTAGGGCTACGCTGTTTGATTTCCTGCCTTTTTTCCTCCTCATCTGCTTGGGTGAGAGTTGTGGTTGTCCCTCACTGGCTTTTACTCCTAGGTGTACTATCTCCCCGTGTGTGTGTTTTTGTCCTCTGGCTTTGGCTTCCTCCCGTAGGAGAAACAGGTACTGGATGCGGTCAAGTTGCTCTGTTGGTACGTTGTCTACTCCCTGCCTTTTCCATTGCTCCAATATGTTCGGGAGATCTATCCCTTCCCCTTCCATGAGGTCTCTGAGATCCTGGTCTTCTATGCCTACTTCGCTCAGGGTCATTTCCGCATCTCCCTCTGCATCTTGCATGGGGGTGTTGTCATCTTTTGTTTCTCCATCCATCAGGGTTACGCAACTCCCCTGTACCATCTTTTTACTTGGCCGGTCGGTGGGCTTGTTTGTTGCCTGTTCTCTCACATCTTGATATTTTGATAGATCCCTTTCGTCTTCTGCCCCTTTATTGGTTTTGTCCCTTCCTTCCATTTTATTCCAGGTCTCTGAGTTATTTCCTGCTGGGGTTTTATTCTGCTTTTTATTTGCTCTGTTTCTGGGGTTCGATTTTATAAACCCATCCTCATCCTACTGTGGTTTAGGGTTTTCCGCTTCTTGTTTTTTATTAAGAGGGAATTCTTTGATCAGGTGGTCGTGTTCATGAAATCTTCTGCATCTAAAGGGGGTATGTTCATAATCTATGTTTTGGATCCATTCCTCATCCCTGAATTCCAGACTTATGGCTTCTGGGAGTGCTCTGGACACGTCCATCTCTATGCAGATTCTTACATAAGATGTATATTTCCCTTTGAGGGTGGCTTCTGAGGCCTTCACATATTTCCCTAGTTTGTTCCCTATTGCTCCAAAGGTAGAGGGCAACCAGTAATCTAAAGGTAAGGAATAAAATCTCAGCTAGACCGACACCTTTTTGAACGTCTCTTTTTCCGGGGAGAAATTTTCCTTCCATGGTTGCATGTACAGTCTTGCTGAGGCATGGAAGTATGGACCTCCCTCAAAGACTCTATCCCTGTCCTCCAGGTTCATGAAAACTGCTGTGAAGAAGCCTTTCGAGCCCATGTGGAGCTCCACTTCTCCGTTTGGCTTCCAGTGATATTTAATCCAGTTGCGCAGTGTTCTTTCTGTGGGCCACAACCCCATGAACTTACAGATTAGCGCATGCATCTTCATCTGGTCCTTGTAGAGTTGCGTTTGTGGGTCCTCCAGTATCACCTTGGGTATCATTGTTGTTTTGGGTTTGCATGGGTTGCGCACTTCTGTCCCGTTGGGCTTTGCTGTATCTTGCGCCTCACTCTGAGTTTCCCTGGCTTCTTCTCCCATGCACTCATTTTTGTCCTGGTTCCTTTCCTGACCTTTTCCTGGGTCTGATCCCAAGGTTCCTGTCACTGGTGCCTTGAAAACTACGCCTCTTGGCCCTTTCCCTCTATCCACCACTACTTGTTTGTATGAGAGGGTACCCTTACCCCTCCCTTTGGTGCTCATGCTGCTCTCTGCTATGGTCGCAACTACCAAACCCTAGCTTGTGGTTGCTCCAAACCCTAACAGTCCAGTATGAGTTACTTTTCCTGCAGGTTGTCCAGCAGCCCGTTTTTAAATTTCCGGTCAATCCAGAACTCTGATCGATTTAAAATAAGACAAAATTCCCGGAGTATAAAAAATACAATAAAATTAATAATATACTTTTTTTGTAATTTTTATATACACCATATAATCTACATGCAATATAAATAAAAATATTTATTTCATTTTAACAAAAAAAATGAAATCCTTTGATCACCCATTCCAAAGCCACATGGTCCAGGAAATGAGTATGTGATATTGATTTTGATTTGGATCACATGATTTTCTGACTTGCCATTCATATATAAGAAAGCAATGGAAATACATAAACCAATTTTTTTTTGGCAATGAATACAGAAACCATTTAAAAAAATATAAAACATAACCATTCATCTTGGATTTGGGCTTCAATGCATTTCCTCTCTCTTTATTTGATTTCCATTCCTATATCTGACTATAGGATTGCAAGTATGATCTTTATTATTGTGTAGTTGTTATGAGGAGATCTATTTCAAGTTAATATTATAATTTCTAATAGTGTAGCCTCATAAAGTGTTAGATATTCCTTTATTTATTATACTGCCGGAGGCACGGAGGTAGTATATAGTAATGAGTTAGCATTGACTTTCATATTAGTTTTATGTTGACTTAAAAAATGTGTATAAATTTTAATGTTGAACATAACAAATAAAAATAATTATTTTTCAATATAACAAAATTAGTATTTTTATGACCTCTGATTGGTCAATAAATTGATAGTGTTATTGAAACCTTCACTTCATTCGAGGTTTGAAATTAATTTTGACATGACTATATATGAGTGTCACTTTATTATAAGGTACAACTCTATTGATAAAATAATTTTATAACAAATATAAAATAAAAACCATACATATGTTCATATTTAATTAGCCCCCTTTCACAACTCGCAAAACACATTGAATGGAGACACTTTACCAATCAATTCTATATAAACCAAGTCACATGAAATGAATCCATTGACCTATGAAATAAGACTCTTTTTATTATTTTATTTTCTTATTTTTCCAAATATGTAGTTATAAAACCATTTTTAATTCTTTTGGTAAGTTACCATTCACCTATGAAATAAGACTATTTTTTTATTTTCTTTTCTTATTTTTCCAAATGTGTAGTATGAAACCATTTTTAATTCTTTTGGTAAGTTAATTGATAG
Organism: Picea sitchensis; assembly: GCA_010110895.2. Lineage (NCBI taxonomy): Eukaryota > Viridiplantae > Streptophyta > Pinopsida > Pinales > Pinaceae > Picea > Picea sitchensis. Next base: position 129,216 of record SNQJ01S0028690.1, read on the forward strand.
CTACGGGGTTAGAAACCCAATGGATCTGTGGCAAGCTTGTTCGGGCACTGGCATTGGTGGGGTAGACTCCCATTCATTTTTTTGGCAGAGATGATTTGGCATACGGTTAAACTTGTTAGGACAATCTTTATGAACGCAAAACCTCCACTATATACTAAAAACTACTATTCAAAAAACCAGCTGCTTATGGAGACATATGATAGAAACGTTAGGCTCCAAAATAAATTTAGGTTTTTTTTAAATGACATATTTAATTATAGGAACAAGCTAAAGCACTCACCCACCCTCCGAGGAGAATGAGAAACCTCAAAGGCAAAGAAAACTCAGTAAGTTTACAAAGATTTGAGTAAAATTTATTTTATTATCTTTAGAGGCACACCCTCTGAGGGGAATGGGAAACCTCAAAGAAAAAGAAAACTCGGTAAGTTTACATAGATTTGAGTAAAATTTCTTTTATTATCTTCGAAGGCAGTATATCGCAGCCTGCTGCACTTGTTTCTCATGCTATGTGAATGGAATTATTTTATTGTGTTATCATTTCTTGTTTAATTGTAGAGGTTTGTTTGTTTTGAAATATATCAATGTTTTTAAGTTAAAATGAAGTCTTACTAATTTTAGGGATATGGTAAGTTTTGTATGGACCAAATTTCATGTCTTATATAATCATGTTTTTCAGGGTTTTTCTTCCCTTTTAAATCGACTTAGATACTTGTCAAAATTATCAAACATTTTGAATTTCTAAGACAAAAAACACTCTGATTTTAAATGTCTGGCCGCATCCAAAAGCCATGGTTGCATACAAAATTTCAAAATGCCGATCATAAGTACAATACTTCTAGAGTGACGCAATGCCCACCATTTTTCACCGTCTATAGAATAAACGATTAGCTCTAGCACTAGGTGTTTTTAAAACTATATCTTTGTTTGTAGAAGAGATAGGTGTTCTGTAGTGGATATAGGAAATATTTTCAACACTTCCTCGGTGCTTTACAAAATGACAAAAAAAATTGATAGTTACTAAAATGTGTAAAAACAACATTGGCGTATTTGATTACACTCATATTGGCTCATAGATGTTCTTTGATTTCCACTTTGGGTTACAGACACATCGTGAAATTATGATTGCATGAAATTACTTTAACGCATCCACAACCTTCATCCAAATCTAGATTTAATGATAAATTTACCAGTTTTCCACTTTCCACCATGTTTATAATCTCATGAATGTACATCCACAATGTCAACCATGCTCCATATTTAATTATGCTTCATTTACACTGGAGAAATATATATATCTTATTGAATCCACGTGTAAACCTGATCCAGGTGGATCTCGGTGGCCATCCGCCCTTTCCATTGAATCAACATTTCAAGCCTATGGTTTTGATAAACCATGATATTCACCCTTTTGATGGGGAATGGAATGTAATGCCATCTTTAGTTGTTAATTATAAACATCATGTAATGATTTCCTAGTGGTCTTATGTACATGCTTACAACATAGAATTAATGCATCGGATCCCATTAAAACTCTGTAGTTAAGCGTGCTCGAGCTAGAGTAGTACTAGGATGGGTGATCACCCGAGAAGTACTACTATTTTACATGCTTATGGCATTTTATAAACTTAGATTAATTTATCCCACATGCATCATGGGAATTATTCTCCTCCCACTCTCTCATATACAATTGAGGTGAAGGAGGCCCTTTAAGCATGCAATGGAGTGTGACGTAAAGCTTGTTGCGAATTAAGTGTAACCAACATCTCTTTCTTTTCAGAGATAAGATACCCCATTCTTCCAATTTGTGTTCTACAATGTTTTTCTATCGTATTCATTAATAGAAGTTAGGTTTCACTGTATTTCTATGTTCTCTGCTATATTTTTGTTTTTGTCTCGTTTCGTTCTCAGCATAATCCGGATCAGTGGTATCAGAGCATTCTGTTCCTTGTCATTTCTCATAATAGGTCATCGATGAGGACAAGGTATATATATTTGGGTCTTGATCTAGTTTCTCTTGAGGAAAACCTCTCTCACTAGCCCAAGCGACTTCCCATGGTGGAAGAACAGAGAGACGATGGAGCAGGAGATCCTTTCAAGACGTCACTCGAGGAAACCCTCATGCGATAGAGGAACGAGATGATGGACAGCTTTGCTCAGAGGCTTCGAAGACTACTGATGTCGGCGACCAAGGCATCTTTGACAAGAAACCATTTCGGAGGTGTGACACCCTTCAAGGTACAAGTTAATTTTCATATCCCCTTATTTGAAGGCCATATAGATGCACATGCTCTAGAAAAATGGTTGAATTTGCTAGAAGGTTATTACTCCATACAATTTGTTTTGACAGTGAAACGATCACCTTCGCACTCCTTAAATCCCTTACCCATGTCAAATCTTGGTGGGAAGGTTACTGGGATAGGTACACAGCGAATGAATATACACCATTCAAGAGAGAACCCACTTGGGAAACCTTTGTATATGCCCTAAAGGAGGATTTCTACCTTGTCGGAAACTAGGATGACCAATACATGAGATGGACAACTCTGCATCAGAAAAGAGATCATAAGGTGTCAGAGTACACTAACATCTTTCATACCTTGTGCTCAAAGTTGGGTATCAAAAACTCCGAGCGACACTTGGTTTTGAAGTATTGCAGTGGTTTTCATAGGTACATCCAAACATAGATGGATTTCTTGGACATCTTCTCACTGGGAGTTGCTTATCAATATGCAGTCAAAATTGAGTAGAAATTCAAGCAACATTGTAAGCGGGAGTTCGAGTTTGAAAATATGCCACATCAAAATCATGGAAAAGGCAATCCTAACTCACAGAATGAAGGAGAAAGCAAGGAAGGCCAACCTCAAGAGAGCCAGTCCAAGAAGGGTAACGAGAAGTCTAAGATAGAAATCAGAAAGTGGCATGAGTTCCACAACAACCCCTGGCACAACACCAATGGATGTCACTCGAAATAGTCATTGGTGACCGAGCTTAAATAAAGAGGATCCGAACATGAATTGAACTCTGATTCAAAGCACAATAAAGGGAAAAAAATCATCGATGCAGAACCCACTGCTACCATTGTGGCTACAACACTACAACCAAAAGAACCAGAGGAGCATGAGGAGGGGGAGCGCCTCTTCCAGTCGCAGATGTGGGTAAATGGGACCTCATTGCATTTCATTGTTGACAGTGGGAGTCAGAAGAACCTGATATCATCTGAGGTTGTAAAGAGATTGAAGTTTCCAATGATGCCACACCCCCAACCATACATGATTGAATGGTTGAGCCGGGGACAAGACATCCGTGTAAGCCAACAATGTCGCCTGTCCTATGGCATCAATCCCTTCAAGGATGAGGTAGTGTGTGATGTTGCTCCACTTGAAGTCTGTGATGTTCTTTTAGGACAACCATATATGTGGAAATGTCATGCTATCTATGAGTCTCGGCCCCACAATGTCATTGTTACTCTGGGAGGTCAACTCTACAGGGTACCAAAGCTAGCTCCAACTACTACCACTTCATTGATCTCAGAAAAACAATGCCGCAAAGTAATCTCTCAAACCAAAAAGTTTTACCTCTTCACAATATAGTCAGACGGTGAACAAAAGGTCACTACGACCACTACAACCTCATCCCAAGACGTTTCTATTCAGCAGAAGCAGGTCGACAAGATTGTAGAGGAGCACAAAGAGAATGAGAGTCTTCCATATGTTCAGCATAAATCTATTGGCCATGACCCTTTTTAGGTGTGCTTGGGGTTCCAACCATTAGACCCCATTGATATAACTCTTCTTCTTGCATCTTCACCGACAGAGTCCTTCCACACTCAGACCAAGGAAGATCATGCAACCAGATCTATTGAATGGATCCAACACCTCCAACAAGTTCATGACATCCTTCCACAGGAAAAGTACAAGTAGGACATCTACTTCAACAAGGCAAGAGACTCCCAAGGTTCAGATTCAACAGATTCAACAAGAGTTTCTCCATCTCCCGAGGGAACTTAACGCAATGGGGACCATTGCTTCCTAAGGGGGGAGGAATGATCCAGGTGGATCTCGGTGGCCATCCACCCTTTCCATTGAATCAACATTTCAAGCCTATGGTTTTGATAAACCATGATATTCACCCTTTTGATGGGGAATGGAATGTAATGCCATCTTCATTTGTTAATTAAAAACATCATGTAATGATTTCCTAGTGGTCTTATGCACATGCTTACAACATAGCATTAATTCATTGGATCCCATTAGAAC
>SNQJ01S0028690.1:133521-149640 GCA_010110895.2 Picea sitchensis
ATCATGGGAATTGTTCTCCTCTCACTCTCTCATATATAATTGAGGTGAAGGAGGCCCTTTAAGCATGCAATGGAGTGTGATGTAAAGCTTGTTGCGAATGAAGTGTAGCCAACATCTCTTTCCTTTCATAGATAAGCTACCGCATTCTGCCAATTTGTGTTCTACATTGATTTTATATCTTATTCATTAATAGAAGTTGGGTTTCACTATATTTCTATGTTCTCTGCTATATTTTTGTTTTTGTCTCGTTTCATTCTCAGCATAATCCGGATCAAAACCTATCAACAAAACTACTTCAACTTTTTGAACCATAGGATTCTTTATTTTGTTCACCCCATTTCCCCACTTCGCCTAATGTCTTTCATTTTCTTTGTTGTATGTTGTTCTCCAGTTCATCCATTGAAATTATCCATTTAAATTTAGGCTCAATTAATTTGAATCCTTGGCGTGATGTTAAATCCTACATAAAACTTTGATCATAACATATTTCTGATCATAATAGATTTTATTTGGTCAAATTTAGTTCTTAAATTAGGCATAAAATAATTTTACAATATGCATCTTGCTTCATGATCATCTGTTCCTACGTAAATAGAGTTGTGGAGCAAACAATGCCCGACGTGTTGAATTCCGACAAAACAAGAAAACAAAATTCTCATAAATCCTAATCAATCACTCGAAGTTCTGGTATATAGAAATCAAATCCAGATTAATATGTTTTTTAAATCCTTCTCTAGTTAAAATCATTTTTAATATCTAGCTAATATTTTAAGGCCTTGCACAAATGAAAAATATGCGCAATACATGTTTCCAGTATTCAACGTTTTGCGCCCACAAATGAAGTGGCTGTAAAATATCCTCCCCAACTTCACAGTAATCATTGCTTCTGAATGAACTAACCAAACATGGAAAGTGTTTTTGAAGGATTGTTTTGTCCTATTGTCTTACTTATTTGGTGCCATAGGGGAGATGCCGACTCATCTTGAGCGGATGGTCTCTAGATTAATGATAATTTATCACAATTAGTGACATTTAATTTATTTATTTTGACAATTTTTGTATGGGTTCTATTAAAAAATCTCCCCATTTCCCCACATTCACATAATACTCATTGCTTTGATTAAATTGACCAAAGATAGAAAAGTTTTTAAAGAATTGTTTGTCTAGGTTTTATTTGAAAATTTCCCATCTCCCCACTAGGCCCCACCAGTCCTAGAATTTGATGTATTTTCTATTCCCTAGAATTCCAAGATGTATTTGACATGTATAGTCAAATGTCAAATGTAGAATTCTATGGCTGAGTAAATTTGAAAACGTAGATTTGACCAAGATATGCACATACCTTCAAATTTATTTTTCTTTCAAATCCCATTCTATTTATTTCAAATCCTCCTCCATTTCCAATCCCTCCAATGACATCAAAGACGTAGCAGAATAAAAACACACATACCACGTTTTGCAAAGCAAGGGACACAGGAAAATAAACTCCCCAAACCCCCTAAGGGGAAATTTTATTAATCAAATCATTCCTATATGTTACACTATTATACAAATGGTCCCTTTATATAATATGAGGTGACCATAAAAAATACATCAAAATTGGGAAATTAGTTCAACTATTTCCTCAACTATATCCTATGATCTCTTCATAAGATCCCCATGATTCTCTCAACAATATTCATCCCTACATTCACTCATTTCTCCCCATCTCTCATTCCTACATAGACTTTCTAGAATAATGATTACATTTTCCATCACATTATTCATTAAACAATACAAGTAGGAATTATTCCTTCATTTTCCTTCCTTAATGAGAAATCTTCATTAAACTGGTCCCTTCTTCATCTTCTAGGTTCTTTTTCTTTGTCTTCATCTTCGGTCTTCCACGATCTTTGGTCTTTATTCTCGATCCTCTTACTCTTGTACCTACAAACATAAGCATTGTTGAAGTCCATATAAAAAAGTAACCATCCGCTGAAATACATGGGTTGTCAGCCGCTGTATCCGCTGATTCACTAGGAAACTCTTTCTCGTACATGGTTCATCAACCATTCTTCCGTCAAAATATGCATACTTGTACCTTTACTCCCCCCTGCATCACCAACATCATCATTCTCATCTTGGGTCTTTGACATACTCGTAGACATGCTCTTGATGCTCCTGCATCAGACTCCCAAGGAACAAAAACTATTCATGGACTCCTATCCATGAGTTCCCTGTCACCTCGCAAACTTCTGTCTCACAGTTTTCTCCACGCAAGGCCCTTTTTCATGACTTGCAATCTCCCTTTCATGCTCAACTACACAAGTCCCTTTTTCATGACTTGAAATTCTGCTAATTGCCTTAGATCGACGTTTCTATTAGATGTGGATTGCCTCATCAGTGGTTCTGCCCACAATTGAGAAAATTCTCTCTCATGACTACATCAATGGTTTCAACTGACCACAAACCATACATTACAAAGTAGTTTTTAGAGTACCACGAACTTAGCATAATATGGGGAATACATGCCTCATTAGGCTTACATTAGGTACATACAATTTCAAAATTTAAACTTAGGAAAATCTCACCTTTTTATAAACCTAAGACCAAGACCGACATCAAAAACATTATTCAAGGACCATTAAATTTCTTAGGGATGTCATACTTTATGGATTTATTGTATCTACATCTCAAATCACACAATAATTTTAATTATACCTTGCTTTGATTACTTTGTTGTTCTTCACACTTCTGCTGCTTCATTTATGATGCTTTGTTGTGTCTGTCTTCTATCGCTTCTTTCTTTCACTTTGCATCCTTTTTTTTGTCCTTTCTTCTCGCCTCTTGCTTTATTTTGTTCACATATAAGAGTCCTTCTATTTGAATCAGGGTCTATGTCTTCTTTTGCTTTGTTGTGTCTTCCTTCTAAACCCTTTACCTAACTATCCATAATCATCCTCCTCTCTTCCTATGTGAGCTTCTCCATGCTCACTGTGAGCTGCAAATAGCCTCTACTTTAATAAGTCTGTTTCACCCTGCTACAAAATACCTTATCGAGATTCTCTCTTGAGCTTGGTCTTTTGGTATTCCTGGTTCCTTCTACTAGAACCTTCTGAGCTTCCTATGCTTCTCAGCTGCCATAGTTGTAGGCTTTTTCACTTTCTCTCAAGAGCTTCACTTGCTCCTTTTTCTAGACAACTCTACCCACATTTGCAACTGTGGATTTTCCTCAACAAATTCTACCCAACCGCAACTGGAAGTTGTTCTTCCTTCTGTTACAACTTTCTTGTTGTAGGGTTCTGCCACAAATCTCCTTTTCTCTTGAAGTCTGCATCATTTTCTCTTTCTGCATCAATCTTATTTTGCTTGCATTTCTCTGTCATGGAGTCAACATCATCTTCTCTTTTCATCGGTCATGTTCTTGATTAATCTTGAATCTTCCACTATATTACCTGAATAAAATATTTTCTTGTAGGAGGGACGTCTCTATCCAATAAGACACTTGCAATCTCCTTCAACATGCATACAAAATACATAATTTTCTTGTTGGAATGTGCACAATATCTAACAAGACACCTATGGCCTTGGTTTGGCAAACTTAATTGACGTATCAATGACATGACTTTGACTCTTGACTTTACTTGTGACATTGACTTTACTGAACTCATTACTTCAATTAATTATTGGATTTGACTCCATCTTTCACTTGACTTTTACTTTGAATATTTAATCAACACTTACTCTCTATCTCAACTTGACTTGGACTTCATGACTTACACAAGGACTTCATTAAAACCCTTAAACATTTTCAAACGTCCATTGCATGAATTTTTACATAATGTTTTTGCCACTTACAACTCAACCTTAACTTGACTTAAATTTGAATTGGCTCACCAAATTGGACTTTTTGCATTAAAGTTAACTTGACTTGCCTTTTTTATTTGAATCCATATATTCACTAGACAAATGAACATGCCAATAAACCACATACATCCTTGGAATGTTGAACTTTTCTTTTCCTCTGGTTGCATCATCTTTGCTAAATTTCATTCCTCTCTGCACTTCATCATGATCCTGTCTTTTGCATAATTCTTAATGTCTTCATAATGTCTGGTATTCCATGATTCCTGCAAATAAAACTTGTCTATTGTTGGAAAGACCAGTTCCAACATAGACTCAAATTTGTGACAATAGTTGGTTAGACTAAATATCACTACAATGATACTTGACTTTTCTTTTTCCACCCATACTTACAATAATGATATGACACACTCTCTATTTTCAAGACATATTTAAGACTTCATCATAATTTTGAGGTGTTGTGTAACACGATCATGCACCTTTCTTCTTTTCGACACATTTACTCTTTATTACTAGGATTTTAGTACATAAAAAAACTCTCTTTACATCAATTTTCTTTAAACTCGACTTCAACTCAAATTTTCATATTTCCCATATTGACTTTGGCATTTGACCACTTGATTTCAATTTTTTTTACATAATTTCAAATCCCTTACAAACCCATAAATGTTTCAATAACACATTGCACAAAACCTATAATGTGACAACACTCAGACAACAAGCTCCACAATGTTCCAAGAATTTTTTTTTACTATCCCCCAGAAAAACTCTTCATCATGAAATTCCAAAGAAGTTATTCATGGCTCACACAAAAACAACACTGCCACAATGAATTCTCAGGAAAATATGCTCTTACCAGTTCATCAATTCTCCTTTACCTCTTCATCTAGAATCTTCTTGGTGGCTTTTCATCCCACTGAGACTCTATCCCGCGATCACTCATTTGCGATAATTTAAACTTCATTTGAATTTTTAACTATTGCTGCAACGTTTTCGCCACTGGCTTTAACCCTTATGATTTTCCATTGCATTTATTGGCTTCACTGCTAAGAGCTTGTCTCAGTATGTGGCTTTGAAGGGACATATTCATGTTATAGAACTCAAAGTTGTCATCAAAATTAATGAAATAAACCCTAGCAACATCAGTTCTTCCTTCATGCTGAATCAATCACTCGACTACCACGAAAATGCCTCTACTGAACTAGTATTTAAGTAAAAAATTGAATAAAGTACCTGATCAGAGATTCGACGAAGGAATTTGAGACATGATTTGATCATGTCCACTCCAATGTTTTTCTGTAATGAATAGTAAAACCGCTTGCAACTCCCCAACTTTGTCCCTTATCGATCACAACGCAAAGTTTGTGGATTCCACCATAGTTCGCTCCGCTTGCAACTCCCCAACTTTGTCCCTTATCGATCACAACGCAAAGTTTGTGGATTCCACCATAGTTCGCTTTAGTTACTGAGCCTGCTCCGTTGTATACTCATCTCATGTTGATACTCTCTTCAAGGTAAAAAAAAAAAAGAAAAAAAGAAAAAAAAACATTGAAACCACCAGTCTAGCAGGTTATCGTTGACCAAAACTTTCATCTTCACATCTTGACCAAAACCAGGTTATAGAGACGTTTGTTGAAATCTCCAACCAAAAATTAGTCCATTCTTTTGTCAACTATTCTTCTCGTACATGGTTCATCAACCATTCTTTCATCAAAATATACATACTTGTACCTTTACTCCCCCTGTATCACTAACATTATCATTGGAGTAAGGCCTTACTATTTGATTGCTTGTTCCTTCCTTATTAGTCGATTGCCTTTTCCTTAAGGAAATGACAACAGACTTTGTCAAATATAAGTTGCCGCACTCGCCATTAACTCACAGAGAGTTAGTTTTTGACCATTTCATGAGAGACATCCATGGAGGGAAAAGTCGCCAAAAGCTATCGACAAGGTTTCTCTTGACATACCCATAGCCATGCTCTCAATGCTCCTGCATTACCCTCTAATTCACGAAATGTAAATAAAACTAATTCTAATTCTCTTCTTAAAGGAAAGCTTCACATATATTAAGAAAAGTACCTTTGTCACTTTCTAGTAATTGCAATCCCAATTTTCTAATAATGAGAGATGAGTAAACAAAACCAATTTTACTTTTCTTATTTCTCTTAAAAATATTTAAAAAAATAACTTTGTTGGTAATAAAAAGAGGTAAATAAGTCCAATTTTAATTCTCTTTTTCAAGAAAGCTTCACAACTATTCAAAAAAGTGATGTTGTCACTTCTTAATAACCTTTTGGTTTTTTCAAGGAATAATTACTTCATTTATTTTGGTCACCTTTCAATCAATTCTCTAGTAATGGAGGATGAGTAAACAAAACCTGTTTTAATTTTCTGCTTTCTTTTACAAATATTCCAAAAAATAACTTTGTTTGTAATCCGAAAGAGGTAAATAGGTCCAATTTTAATCCTCTTTTTCAAAAAAGCTTCACACCTATTCCAAAAAGTGATGTCGTCATTACTTAATAACATTTTGTTTTTTTCGAGGAATAAATTCTTGGCTGCTTGGGCACCTTTCAATCAAAAAAATTGTATGATAACAAGAGAAGAGTCCAAGTTAATGGTAGTTTTTTTCCTTCGCGAGTTAGTTAACCAAGAAAAAGCATATTAGAGAATTATGTGCGAAGGTCGCGAGTATTTATTTTTATTCTACTTTGTTTACTATCAAGGCATTGCCATATTGCAACTTTTACTCATTGTAAAAAATTCTCACTTCCAACATATGTTCCCAAAGTATTAGAAATCTTCAAAGGACATTTATTGATTACGCCAAAAAAATTGCAGTATCTAACACATACAAGTACACACATTTTTAAGTAAGCTTTATACCACCTTGCATTTCTATATTTTATGTAAAATATCTCAAATCGGTTATTATTACTACATAGACTTATAAACTATTTGTTGACATATTGCAATTATAACTTATATAATTTTAAACAAAAGATCAAGTATAATGAAATGTTACAGGGAAAACATTGACGACTTGAGAAAAATATATAAAATGAAAACAAAGATTTCAGAGTTAGTACATCAATACTATATTAGAAAATTATGGCTTGCTTCACTTACAAAACTTTGCATATGTTATAGGAGATTGTTTGTTTGACCCATTGCAAATGTTACTTCATTTTAGATACACATCAACATAAATTAGAGAGGGTACAATAAAATACTTCAGGACATGTTTGTAAACAAGATAAAGAGGCAATTGCATCTTATCAACTTGAGCTGAATAAATGTTCATTGATACAAATGCATTATGTTATTGACCCAACAGTGTATTTGAACAAGAAGTATAGATCGACATTAATTGAGATAACACCATAGGATAGAGACCTATGGGGGTGTTGGCCCTCGACCAAGTTTTGAGGAAACATTGGTCAGGTTTGGACCACTTTTTGGACTTCGACATTTTGGTCGAGGAAGGAGTGCCCAGGCGGAGATGAGATCACAGATTTCATTTATTTTGCGGGCTATGTGGACCCAGTAAGGGGTTCTTTAGGGTTTTTGTAATGGGTTATGGGATGTCGGCCCATGGGATTTGCCCATGATTAGGCCTTATTGTACGGGATTGTAAAAGTATAAATAAGTAAGAATGTATTGTACAAGGGTAGTTAGAAGCCTTCGGAGCTAAGTGCAAGTAACTTGAGTAGCTTTGTGCAAGGGAATGTCTGTGTGTTAAGGCTCTGTGCTTGATAGAGAGTTGGCTCTGTGCCTTGACCTAGTTTGGAAAGAATATATGGTGCTCAATGCACAAATCTCCTGTCCTATGCGAAGCTTGACTCTGTGGCTTAGTGCACATGAGTCATTGAATGTAAGAGGTTGCCGAATAATAAAGAAGACGACGCTGTTGGTAAACGTAGCCCCACACTGGGGTGAACCACATATATCTTGTGTCTTTGATTTGCTTTGTGTTGTTTTGTTTATGTTATGAATTTGCTCAGTGCTTTGATTATTATGTGTGATAGATAGATCTGTTGATGCTTAGTGCTTTACTTGTGTTAAAGATATATGAATGTTAGATTTAATTTAGTGCTATGTGCTAAGTGGCTAAGGGTAATCCTCGCATTCCACAATAGTTTGTCCTCTGCACCTTCCTGGAGGGTAATCCCCGCATGACTAAGCTCCACTGTATAATTGTTCCATGAAATGGCTTGTGCGCCCAATAACTCCAATTCCTCGCTACTCCTCCATACCTCTGTAAATGTAATAGGATCCCTCTCTGTTGATGCTTAAGCCAATGTGGACACGTTCTTTTCCTTTAGTGAGGTTATGAGCTCATCAGTGAGGAATGATCTATCACCCATGCACAAAATCCTATCGCGACCAACATCAATTAGATGGCCTGTTGCAGGACACCAGATAAGCCAATGGTTGATGACTGGTAGCACATGAATAAGGCTTGTCCAAATTCTCGATGCTGAAGTGCAATGATGTGAAGATTGTCTAATCCAGTTTATGAGAGTGGCATTGTGTAGATACTTTTCTCTAATCACCTTCTACCAGATACTAGGCTGTGTTAATACCCTCCAAAGTGTTGATGCATTCATAGCCAAATTGAAAAGAGGGAGATTATGGAATCCCCAACCCCCGAGCTTTTTTAGTTTGGAGAGAACCTCCCATCTACAGAGATGGCACTACTGAGCGTCCGATTGACCTGTCCACAAAAATTGAAACATCAATTTCCTAATTTTATTTAAAATAATTCGAGGCAGAGCTTCCATAGACATCCAATATACGGTTTGTCCTTCGAAAAACATTTTTACCAAGATGTATCTCCCCCCCAATGATAGCTACTTGTTGCACCATAAATTGATCTTGTTTGAGACTCTAGTAACCAACCAGTCCCAGTCTGTTGCGCGCTGTAGTCCTGTCTTCAAGAAGTAACCTAGATAATAAAATCTTAAGGAAAGATTGCTGAATGTGTAGGGCATAAAAGTTTTAAAAGGGGTTAGCTCTAGGTCCGATAGTCCTTCGAAAATTTTTAATAGTTGTGTTCTTGACTAGCGACTACACTTTTTAATTTAGAGAAAAGTTTAATGAGTATTTACGAGAAAAATATTTAATTAGATAAAATAGATAAAAACAAATAATTATATTAAAAATATTTAAAAATGTATAAAATGTATGTTAAAACATTTTTAAAATAAAAAAAATACAATAAAATTAATAATGTATTTTTTTTGTAATTTTCATATAAACCATATAATTTACATGTAATATAAATAATTGTTTTTGTAATTTTCATATAAACCATATAATCTACATGCAATATAAATAAAAATATTTATTTCATTTTAATAGAAAAAAATGTAATCCTTTGCTCATCACCCATTCCAAAGCCACATGGTCCAACAAATGAGTATGTAATATTGATTTTGATTTGGATCGGCATGATTTTTTGACTTGTCATTCATAGGTAAGAAAGCAATGAAAATACATAAACCAATTAATTTTATTTTTTTACAACTTTTGCAAATATAGAAACCATTTTAAAAAATATAAAACATAAAATATAAAACATCATGTAATGATTTCCTAGTGATCTTATGTACATGCTTACAACATAGCATTAATGCACCAAATCCCATTAAAACTCCGCAGTTAAGCGCGCTCGAGCTAGAGTAATATTGGGATGGGTGATTGCCTGAGAAGTACTACTATTGTACATGCTTATGACATTTTATAAACTTAGACTAATTTATCCCACATGTATCATGAGAATTTTTCTCCTCTCACTCTCCCATATATAATTGAGGTGAAGGAGGCCCTTTAAGCATGGAATGGAGTGTGATGTAAATCTTGTTGCGAATGAAGTGTAACCAACATCTCTTTCTTTTCATAGATAAGCTACCCCATTATGCCAGTTTGTGTTCTACAATGTTTTTCTATCTTATTCATTAATAGAAGTTGGGTTTCACTGTGTTTCTGTGTTCTCTGCTATATTTTTGTTTTTGTCTCATTTCGTTCTCAACATAATCCAGATCAGTGGTATCAAAGCAGTATGCTTCTTGTCATTTCTCATAATAGGTCCCTGACAAGGACAAGGTATAGAGATTTGGGTCTCAAGATAGTTTCTCTTGAGGACAAGCTCTCTCACTAGCCCAAGCGACCTCCCATGAAGGAATAAAAGAGAGATGATGGAGCAAGAGATCCTTTCAAGATGTTGCTCGAGGGAGCCCTTGTGCGGCAGAGAAACGAGATGATGGACAACTTCGCTTAGATCCTTTGAAGACTACCGATGTCAGCGACCGAGGCATCTTCGACAAGAAACCATTTCGAAGGTGTGACACCCTTTAAGGTACAATTTAATTTTGATATCCCCTTATTTGAAGGCTAGATAGATGCAAATGCTTTAAAAAAATGGTTTAATTTGATAGAAGGTTATTACTCCGTCCAATTTTTTTTTGACAGTGAAATGATCACCTTTGCGCTACTTAAATCCCTTCCCCATGTCAATTCTTGGTGGGAAGGTTACTGGGAGAGGCACACCGTGAATGAATCTACACCATTCAAGAGAGAACCCACTTGGGAAACCTTTGTACATGCCCTAAAGGAGGATTTCTACCCTATCGAAAACTATGATGACAAATACATGAGATGGATGACTCTGCATCAGAAAATAGATCATAAGGTGTCATAGTACACTAACATCTTTCATACCTTGTGCTCAAAGTTGGGTATCAAAAACTCCGAGCGGCACCTGGTTTTGAAGTATTGCAGTGGTTTGCATAGGTACATCCAAACATAGATGGATTTCTTGGAAATCTCCTCACTGGGAGCTTCTTGTCGATATGCAGTCAAAATTGAGCAGAAATTCAAGCAACAGAGTAACCGAGAGTTCAAGTTTGAAAATACGCCACAACAGAATCATGGCAAATGAAACCCTAATTCACAGAGCGAAGGACAAATCAAAGAAGGCCAACCTCAAGAGATCCAGTCCAAGATGGGTAACAAGAATTCTAAGAAATACATCAAAATGTGGTGTGAGTTCTACAACAACCCTTGGCACAACACCGATGAATGTCGCTCGAAACAGTAATTGGTGGCCGAGCTTAAAGAAAGAGAATCAGAACATGACTTGAAATCTGATTCAAAGCACAATGAAGGGAAACAAATCATCGATGCATAACCCAATGCTACCATCCTGACCACAACACTACAACTAGAAGAACAAGAGGAGCTTGAGGAGGGGGAGTGCCTCTTCCAGTCGTAGATGTGGGTAAATGGGACCCCACTGCATTTCATTGTTGACAGTGGGAGTTAGAAGAACCCGATCTCAACTGAGGTTTTCAAGAGATTGAAGCTGTCAATGATGCCACACCCCCAACCATACACCATTGGATGGTTGAGCTGGGGACAAGACATCCGTGTCAGCCAACAATGTCGCCTGTCCTATGGCATCAAGCTCTTCAAGGATGAGGTAGTGTGTGATGTTGCTCCACTTGAAGTCTGTGATGTTCTCTTAGGACAACCATATATGTGGAAACATCATGCTATCTATGAGTCTTGGCCCCACAATGTCATTGTTACTCTAGGAGGTCATCTCTATAGGGTACCAAAGGTAGCTCCAACTACTACCACTTGATTGATCTCGAAAAAACAATGCTGCAAAGTAATCTTTCAAACCACAAATTTTTCCCTCTTTACGATCCAGTCAGACGGTGAACAAAAGGTCACTACAACCACTACATCCTCATCCCAAGACGTTTCTATTCAGCAGAAGAAGGTCGACAAGATTGTAGAGGAGCACAAAGAGAACGAGAGTCTTCCATATGTTCAACATAGCTCTATTGGCTATGACCCTTTTCAAGTGTGCTTGGGGTTCCAACCATTAGACCCCATTGATATAGCTCTTCTTCTTGCATCTTCACTGATAGAGTCCTCCCACACTCAGACCAAGGAAGATCTTGCAACTAGATCTGTTGAACGGATCCAACACCTCCAACAGGTTGATGGCCTTATTTTTCCATGAAAAGTACAAGTAGGACATCTACTTCAACAAGGCAAGCGACTCCCAAGGTTTAAATTCAACATAAGTTTCTCCATCTCTCGAGGGAACTAAATGCAATAGGGACCATTGCTTCCTAAGGGGGGGAGGAATGATCTAGGTGGATCTCGGTGGCCATCCACCCTTTCCATCGAATCAACATTTCAAGCCTATGGTTTTGATAAACCATGATATTCACCCTTTTGATGGGGAATGGAATATAATTCCATCTTCATTTGTTAATTACAAACATCATGTAATGATTTCCTAGTGGTCTTATGTACATGCTTACAACATAGCGTTAATGCACCAAATCCCATTAGAACTCTGCAGTTAAGCATGCTCGTGCTAGGGTAGTACTAGCATGGGTGACCGCCCGGGAAGTCCTAGTGTTTTACATGCCTATGACATTTTATAAACTTAGATTAATTTATCTCACATGCATCATGGGAATTGTTCTCCTCTCACTCTCTCATATATAATTGAGGTGAAGGAGGCCCTTTAAACATGCAATGGAGTGTGATGTAAAACTTGTTGCGAATGAAGTGTAGCCAACATCTCTTTCTTTTTAGAGATAAGCTACCCCATTCTACCAGTTTGTGTTCTACAATGTTTTTCTATCTTATTCATTAATAGAAGTTGGGTTTCACTGTATTTCTGTGTTCTCTGCTATATTTTTGTTTTTGTCTCATTTCATTCTCAACGTAATATGGATCAAAACCTATCAACGAAACTACTTTAGCTTTTTGAACCATATGATTCTTTATTTTGTCCATCGTATTTCCGCACTTCGCCTATTGTCTTTCATTTGCTTTGTTGTATGTTGTTCTCCAGTTCATCCATTGAAATTATCCATTTAAATTTATGCTCAATTAATTCGAGTCCTTGGCGTGATGTTTAATCCTACATAAGACTTTGATCATGACATAATTTTGATCATACTCGATTTTATTTGGTCAAATTTAGTTGTTAAATTAGGCATAAAATAATTTTATAATATGCATCTTGCTTCATGATCATCCGTTCCTACATAAATAGAGTTGTGGAACAAACAATGCCCGACATGTTGAATTCTGACAAAACAAGAAAATAAAATTCTCATAAATCCTAATCGATCACTTGAAGTTCTGGTGTATAGAAATCAAAGCCAGATGAATATGTTTTTTTAAATCCTTCTCTAGTTAAAAGCATTTTTAATGTCTAGCTAATATTTTTAAGGCCTTGCACAAATCAAAAATATGGGCAATACATGCTTCCAATATTCAACGTTTTGCGCCCACAAATGAAGTGGCTGCAAAATATCCTCCTCAACTTCACATAATAATCATTGCTTCTGAATGAACTAACCAAACATGGAAAGTGTTTTTGAAGGATTGTTTTGTCTTATTGTCTTACTTATTTGGTGCCATAAGGGAGATTCCAACTCATCTTGAGCGGATGGTCTCTATATTAATGATAATTGATCACAATTAGTGACATTTAATTTATTTATTTTGACAATTTTTGTATGGGTTCTATTAAAAAATCTCCCCATCTCCCCACATTCACATAGTACTCATTACTTTGATTGAATTGACCAAACATATAAAAGTTTTTAAAGAATTGTTTGTCTGGGTTTTATTTGAAAATTTTCCATCTCCCCACTAGGCCCCACCATGCCTAGAATTTGATGTCCCACATGACATATTTTTTATTCCCTATAATTCCAAGATGTATTTGACATGTATATTCAAATGTCAAATGTGGAATTCTATGGCTGAGTAAATTTGAAAAAGTAGATTTGACCAAGATATGCACATACCTTCAAATTTAGTTTTCTTTCCAATCCCATTCTTTTTATTCCAAATTTTCCTTCATTTCCAATCCCTCTGATGACATCAAAGGCATAGCGGAATAAAAGCACACATTCTACATTTTGCAAAGCAAGGGACATGGGAAAATAAACTCCCCAAACCCCAAAAGGGGAATTTTTATTAATCAAATCATTCCTATATGTTACATTATTATTCAATTGGTCCCTTTATATAATATGAGGTGACCATAACAAATACATCAAAATTGGAAAATTAGTTCAACTATTTACTCAACTATCTCCTATGATCTCTTCATAAGATCTCCATGATTCTCTCAACAATATTCATCCCTACAATGTTCACTCATTTCTCCCCATCTCTCGTTCCTACGTAGAATTTCTAGAATAATTCTTACATTTTCCATGACATTATTCAATAAACAATACAAGTAGGAATTATTCCTTCATTTTCCTTCCTTAATGAGAAATCTTCATTAAGCTAGTCCCTTCTTCATCTTCTAGGTTCTTTTGCTTTGTCTTCATCTTCGGTCTTCCATGATCTTTGGTATTTATTCTCGATCCTCTTTCTCTTGTACCTATAAACATAAACATTGTTGAAGTCCATATAAAAAAGTAACCATCTGCTAAAATACATGGGTCGTCAACCGTTGTATCCGTCGATTCACTAGGAAACTCTTTCTCGTACATGGTTCATCAACCATTCTTTCATCAAAATCTGCATACTTGTACCTTTACTCCCCTTGCATCACCAACATCATCATTCTCATCTTGGCTCTTTGACATACCCGTAGCCATGCTCTTGATGCTTCTGCATCAGACTCCCAAGGAACAAAAACTATTCATGGACTCCTATCCATGAGTTCCCT
Organism: Picea sitchensis; assembly: GCA_010110895.2. NCBI lineage: Eukaryota > Viridiplantae > Streptophyta > Pinopsida > Pinales > Pinaceae > Picea > Picea sitchensis. The sequence goes on from SNQJ01S0028690.1 coordinate 148,096, forward strand.
TTCACCTCGCAAACTTCTGTCTCATAGTTTGCTCCAAGCAAGCCCCTTTTTCATGACTTACAATCTCCCTTTCATGCTCAACTACACAAGCCCCTTTTTCATCATTTGCAATCTCCCTTTCATGCTCAACTACGAAAGCCACTTTTTCATGACTTGAAATTCGCCTAACTACCTCAGATTGACATTTCTGTTAGATTTGGACTGCCTCATTAGTGATTCTGCCCACAATTGAGAAAATTCTCTCTCATGACTACATCAATGGTTTCAACTGACCACAAACCATACATTACAAAGTGGTTTTTAGATTACCACAAACTTCACATAATATGGGGAATACATGCCTCATTAGGCTTACATCAGGTACATACAATTTCAAAATTTCAACTTAGGAAAATCTCACCCTTTTATAAACCTAAGACCAAGACCATCATAAAAAACATTATTCAAGGACCATTAAATTTCTTAGGGATGTCATACTTCATGGATTTATTGTATCTACATCTCAAATCACACAACACTTTTAATTATACCTTGCCTTGTTTACTTTTTTGTTCTTCACACTTCTGCTATTTCATTTCTGACGCTTTGTTGTGTTCGCCTTCTATCACTTTTTTCTTTCGCTTTCCTTGTATCCTTGTTTTTGTCCTTTCCTCTCACCTCTTGTTTTTTTTTGTTCACATATAAGAGTCCTTCTATTTCAATGAGGGTCTATGTCTTCTTTTTCTTTGTTGTGGCTTCCTTCTAAACCCTTTACCTGAATATCCATAGTCATCCTCCTCTCTTCCTCTGTGAGCTTCTCCATGCTCACTGTGAGTTGCAAATAGCCTCTACTTTAACAAGTTTGTTTCACCTTGCTACAAAATACCTCACCAAGATTCTCTCCTGAGCTTGGTCTTTTGGTATTCTTGGTTCTTTATACTAGAACCTTCTGAGCTTCCTATGCTCCTCAACTACCATAGTTGTAGGCTTCTACACTTTCTCACTTTCTCTCAAGAGCTCCACCTGCTCATTTTTCTAGAAAAATCTACCCACATTTGCAATTGTGGATTTGCTTCAACAACTTCTACCCAAACGCACCTGGAAGTTGTTCTTCCTTCTGTTACAACTTTCTTGTTGTAGGGTTCTGTCACAAATCTCCTTTTCTCTTGAAGTCTGCATCCTTTTCGCTTTCTGCATCAATCTTCTTTTGCTTGCATTTCTTTGTCATGGAGTCAACATCATCTTCTCTTTTCATCGATCATCTTCTTGATTAATCCTAAATCTTCCACTATATTACCCGCATAAAATATTTTTTTGTAGGAGGGACGTCTCCATCCAATAAGACACTTGCAATCTCCTTCATGTAACACCCCATATATTAGGATTAGGCAGTTAGAACATTGTTGTTTGCTCATCTTAGTAATTCAATTCTTAACATTTGTTTGGGCTTAGTTAGATTGGGATAGATATTTGAGATGTGTACATCTAGACCTATTTGTATGTTACATGATATATGCTCATGACAAAGATAGTTATTTGATTGTTTAAACATGAAAATTAAAATGG
>SNQJ01S0028691.1:0-37962 GCA_010110895.2 Picea sitchensis
TGTGCTGCGAGTAACACATCACTACACGCACTACGCGCCTCAATAGAGAATTGATATTCTCTGGTACTCCCACAGTGTGCCTCTGTAGATGTAAAGGCACTTCTCCCCTCCGTAAAGGAGGAATGCCCATTATGAGGCCTTGGAGGTTTCTCTCAACCTCTCGGAGACCTGGCGCTGGTACTGTCGGACCTGCTGCAACCGAGATGCCCCCGTGACGTCTTGGTACCGGTATATCAGTCGAGCGCATTGCTCCCTTGTCTGTACGTTGAAAACATACATCTGTTAAAACTCTTCTACATACCCCAAAAAAATTGATATACATCAAAAACTTAAAAAACGAAAACAAAGACAAGGCATGGCTCAGTCTCTTACCTGACACATCCCAGTCTTCCCCCGCGGGAAAAATCAAATCCATGCTCCCATGGAAATCTACCTCAGCATAAGGGAAGTCCTCTATCCAGAGATACTACCGTCTCAGCCAGGCAAAGAAATCGCCAGTGAAATGGAACTTTGACTCAGATACTAGCCTTAGAGACAGACTGGTCCACCTCTCCATCCTAGGTTCATCCACTGGTCACACCGCCAGTGCTATCTGAGGCTGCATCTGAGGGATGAGCTCTAGAAAAAATGAGACCAAAAATGAGCCGTAACCAAACTGCTTCTGTCCAGTACTGCATCGTGAGATCTGTTCCTTCACATTTCGAAGGAACGTTGCACTCCAGTTGAACAGTGTTGGTTCTAAACACTGAACACCATAAGCCACCTGTGATCTTGATGTCAAATGAGCGCTAGTGCTGCCTGTCACGCTCGTGATAGCAAACAGTATAGACCGGAGGGGCAAATCTCGAATATCCTTGATAGGGATTCTACCCCCTACTAGCCTTGCTCCTGGGATGCAGTTGCGTGCCAGATACACGTCCACTTGTTCAGGTAGCGCCCACTGCCCAGAGAACAATATGGGGACCCCTCTTTTCGAGAGGCTGGTCAAAAAGTACACGTCTTCTAACTCAATGGTTAAAAGTTGTGTGCCGATTCGGAATCCTTGTTCTACAACATCCCAGAGGCCAATCATATGCTCAAGCAATAAAATCTCTCTCTTCATTTTTTGCAACTTGAAGAATTTGAGCAAACCACAAGCTCGCAAAGTGGCCCGTGTAAGAGGACTCCGTAAGGCAGCTAAGTCATCCATCTCATGTTCCCTCTCTTTCCATTCAATCATGATTGCCATAGTTACCTACAAAACAAAAAGAAATAAAAAACTCATTATTTCCACGTTTTGGCAATTTTGGCGATTTTCAAAAGCAATTTAAAACATGAAATAAGATGCCCACATCATTTAAAAGTAACCACACACTCTTTTTAAACTACCACGCCCTCTCCTAAGCATTTAACATTCATCAAACAATGATAAAAACGTTTTAAAAGATCAAAACGATTTTATGGCTGCATGGGCATGCGTGGGGGCTTTCCCATGGATTCTTTGCTGAAAAACGACCTATCTAATTGACTTCTAGGGCGTTGGCATCTTAACCATCCTTTCCTAGAACATTTTTGCAAAACAAATCCCGTTTTCCCATTGATTTTCAAAGAGGCAGATTTGGTTCTAATTGGGGCGACTTAGGGATTCGTGTTTTAAAATAAATAATTCTATCAAAATGAATACCAAACCACGCAATTGAAAGAGCACGAGATGGACACCTACCTGGTCCGAACGGCGAGCGAAATGGTCAACCGTAGCTCCGGCGGCGAACAAAACAAGATCGACTTCAAACTGAGAATCTCCACTACTCCAAAATCCTTGCAAAATGAAATTTCAAATCAATTGCTATTTATAAATTTTCATTTTTCATAAGGTATATTCATTTTTTTGGGTTTCTCTAATGACATAATGGCTTCACTAAACCCTGGTTTGTAGTTTTGGCATCGCAGGTTTCCTGGCAGTCCTGATGGATTATTCACCTTGTCACACTTATGAGCATAGTCTTAGTTCGTTCTCGAGCTCAATAATATGAGAACGTAACCGGGTAAACTTTTATCTCTTTTTCGGACCTGTACGGATACGAACACATGAAAAAGGAACCCCCCTGGAGTCTTCTTTAAACCCTTTTCAGACTCTCTAAATATGAAAAGATTGTCGAGTGACCTTGCTTCCTTTCACACTCGTTAAAAGGTCAGAAAGGGCATCTTTCGAGAGACTCATTAAAAGGTCGAAGGGCATCTTTCGAGATAGTTTAACCCTTTGCACGTTATCTATCAAGATGAAAAAGGAACCGACAGCTTCTTTAAGTGTTTTTCCAAACTTCTATAACTCCCTAAAACCTTCAAGTTTTCTCGCCTTTGGACTTGTTAAAGCATCACATCTATGCACTCCATATGGATCGAACCTCTACTTTCCGGGGCCTGCTAAACAAAGGAAGAGGAACTTACCGAAGGGGAGTTATATCGAAAGCATGTACATCCTCTCGAGCTCATTAAATCAAAAAGAGGTACTCATCTAACTGGATGGGGAAAAATTGAAAGGAACAAAGCAAAGAAGTCTCTTGAGAACATCATCCAAAGACTTGTAGAGCCCTGAACATCTGCAAGACTTTGTCATTTGCATATATCATAATCCGCCGAACCTCTACACTGAACCAATAATCTGAGCTTCTTCACTCCTTTGGGTCACCAGACAAAATTCACTGTATCCACTACATTATCAAGTTTTAGTCCATGTCAAGTTTCCATTGTTATGCCTCAGTGTTCAAGTGAAGTATCCACCTCGAGAGTCACCATCCCAAATATCTTTGCCTCAAAACCTGTGTCACTCCATGTCTGTTTGATCTACCAATTACTTCTCTATGTCCATTTCGTGTCGCTGATGGGGATACATCAAGGCCCTCCTCGACGAAGTCCATTCCCCGCTGACTTCAAATGATTATCCTAGAATCCCATTTTAGAAACCGCTTAGTACTTTGGGACCTACATACCTCAATGGCGCCTCCTCCACCTACAGAGGGTTTACATCATTGACCGATCGAATGATTCCACCTGTGTTCGAATTTGGCTCATCTATTCACATTCGTTGGAATGTACTAGGGTACCTTGGGAATCATTGACATTACCGGTGATCTCCCTCGCACTTGTAATGGTTCACACCTATCAATCGGCATCATGGTTTCGCCATGTTCACGTCGACATCTATTCGCAGGGTCGATTCAGACATATTAAGATTGGTAAGAAGACCCCTCGGGTTGAGCGATCACTCTTTGATATATGCTTTGGCCCAAGCCGCGAAGGAATTCCCCATTGGACAGCACACCGCCACATAGATCCACTTTGTATCGGGTCATGGCTATGTCTTGTCATCTCTCTGTGATCCACCGTATTCTTCAGGCTACCGATTTAATCATCAAAGTATATATCCACACTGTATCCTCTATGGTTATACCTTTTATCAATACAATTAAGGATCCACAGTGTATTTTATGGCTGCCATATCTTGTAAAGTCTTGATCACCCAAGCATAGGTATGCCTACCTGGGTTTTGAAATATGTCATGATATTTGCTGGATGTTTATGTGCAGCTTCTACCAGGTCCTCCAACTCCATACCCTCCCTGTTTGATGTTCACAGCATTTCGCTTATCAATTGGCACCTTCTAAACTTCATACTTTGGGGCAACTGTTGCCACGGCCAAAATTACTCGCTTGGATAAGTGTCGCAAGTGTCCTCTCACTCAGTGTTGCATCTTCTTTACAACTTTCGCAAGTGTCAGTTGGTCACAAGTGTCGCAAACGCATGTTCGAAAGACACGCCATGCCGACGCATTAATTAAGGAGACACTTAGAACACCTCATGTGCTTGATTTGAAGAAGAAGAACCTGCTTATCTGAAGTCAAAGAACTCTTATCACCTGAAAGGAGCTCTCAAACAAAGGTTTTGAGGGGGAACACCCCCCTATATCAGCCCTAAAAGCATTGGCGCTCCCCTACAAACTGCTAGGGAGCATTATAGCACCAAAAATCCCTTCTAAGGAGCGTTGGTGCCCCCCTTGAGATTACTAGGGAGAGATATAGTGCCCTGATGCCCCTTTAGAGGGAGCACTGCCTAATCTGAGGCAATAGTTAGCCCGTTGAGGAGAATAAGGAGGATATTTCAAGATTAGGAGGCAACAGACTCGAACTCTTGGTTTCATCAAGAGATCCCCGATAGTGAGGAGGAAGTTCCCCAACTTGTTCTAAAGATAACCTCATATGTTAAGCTCCTCTTAACCTATATAACCATGCTCTATGATGGTGGAAAGGGGAAGAACCGTGCTAGCATGAAACCTATGATCTTGGAGGAAACACAATACAAATGTAACACATAGTGATCGGTGAAGTTGTTGTTATCCAAGTTGGGGATCTTTCTGCGCAAGGTTAGACGAAGAGGACTTGATCAAGTTGCCGCATTCGCATCTACGCTTGTGGGGCACGATGTCGCGCATTCTCATTAATATGACACGCTTGGCCTGCTTTCTTTCTAGTTTGTGTCTAATGTTACATGAACTTATTATTAATTGATAGATCTGTTTTCAAGCCAACATCAATAGAGTAGGAAGTGGTATCTTGTTTGTCTCCAAGCAGAACTCCTACGAGGAGCAAAGGATTGGAGCGCAACTCGGAGCGTGCAGGGACAAACGTCGATAAAAAGGTACTTATGTTATCCTTCCTTCTCATGTGTTAGTTTAGATAGATTTGAAAGGAAGTCAGTGTCCACGTTAAGCATTTTTTGTCTAGAGTTAGGGTCAAACTCTTAGAGGCGATCTACCTGTCCACAGGGAGATTTTCCTACAACAACTCATACATCTGAACTTAGACTATGATCCCCCCTAAGATTTGGATCACTTCATGAGTTGAAAGTAGAGGTGATCAATAAGGACATCCCATGGGCATGCTTTGATGGTGCCTCACGAGGGATCCCTCATAAAGGAGGATCAGAGGGATTTTTAAAATATTATCAAATCATAGCATTTCATTCAAAGTTGCAATAGGTCAAGAAACTAATACTTACCTCAAAATGATGGCTTTCAAATTAGTTTTGAGGCTAGCTCAAGAGTTTGGTGTATCACAAATTCAAATATTTGGTGATTCACTTTTGGTTTTAAATGGATACATAAGGAAATAGTACTAAGGAAAATCACTTTATAACCATGTATGATGATGTATGTCTTCTAATTACAACTTTCTCACACATCTCTTTATCTCACATAGACAGGGACATGAACACGATAGTGGACAGGCTATCAAAAGATAGGTTAAGATTGGATAGAGGAACTTGGATTATATTGATACTCCAAGATGGGTACACAATTGAATATACTCATGACCCTTGGATCTAATTGATACCACTCCAACATTTTGTATAAGACAAAGGACAGTTCTAGGATTATCGTTTGAATGATGTAATTTTCATGGTTTTTTTGTGATAGGATACGTATGTAATATCCATGTTATAGTTTTCAGTTATGCTTAAAGAGGTAAGCATGAAGAGTTGTTTTGTTAAGTGGCTTAAGTGTACTCTTGAATGCCTTTGGCATCTCACTATGTAATTTTGTTTATTTCTAATAAAATTACATATTTTTTTCTTTGGAATTTTTTTATTAATAGTTAATTTTTTTTATTAATAAAAATATTATATTTAATTAATAATGATTTATTATTGTTGATGATTATTTAATAACTATTAATATGTTTTTCATTAATACATATCCTAGGGAAACCCACTAAGCACTTCCCCTTATTCTGAGGATGGTACCGAGGGTAAATCATATTCTTCGAGACTTGAGGCTAATACAACAATATACTCATTGAGAGTTCAACATGTCACTTATGGGAATTGATCTCAGTTGGGGAGGATAACACTCCTCCTCTCAACCACTTAGGGTAGGCCCAATTGACCTATGCTATTACTAATTGTTATAATTAATTGTGATTTTTTGTAATTAATATTGATTATTGCAATTGATAATAATTATATGGATCAATAGTATTAAAATATATAATAGATCATTGATCATGATTATAGTTGGTTGAGTTTGCATCAAATATTTATATATATAATTTACCTAGTCATTGAAGTTATTAAAAAAACAACAAAGATATTGGAGACAAAATACATATGTAAACAAAACACCTAAACCTTATTTATGTGTGGTGATGATATGTTTGTATGGTCATTGGTTGAGCCAAACATTGGGTGGTTTTTGTTCATAAAATTATAATTTGTGAATTAATCATTTCAATTGATTTAAATTGACAAAAAAAATATGAAACCACCATACTATGTAAACATATTTAAAAAAAACATTAAGAGTACAATGGATACTTGACATCGTTGCACTCCTAATTCTACTTGATCACTTGCATTTACTCCACCACTTACATTCACATCATCCTCTTCTTGGGCTAGTGCAATAATTGCAACAAGTACATTTTCATAAACCCCTTTTCTCTCGCGTGTACATGGAATAACAAACCACCGGTGTTCATTGGAAACTTTAGGACGGGAGAAAACATGTTCACGGTGTTTTAGAAGCACAAACACTTTAACCTAATATGTCGACATTTATCTGTGTATGGAAATAGAATATAATTCACTATCTATGTCATGTTTGACCTATCCCTTTCTACCAAAAATATTAAACCATTAACATTTATAGATCACACATCTAAAGGATATATAGTCCAACTTAACTATATCTTGAATGGTGCCAACATAATGAAGTTGACCTTTTATTAGGTTTGTATCCCTTGAACTTGCTCGATCAAATGCAACAAACACTCCACAATCGCATTTTTGTTTGCCACAATTTGCATTTTCCACTCAAAATGATGACCATATGCCCACATCGTTTACACCTTCATGCATAGTCAAATTTGCATATAAAATCAATAATTATTCTTAAACTTGTAACAATACATAAATATGTTTAATTAAAATTTATGCAGTTAATCTTGTGAGCAATTCATAGCATATTTCCAGTTTGCATGGAATCCCTATGTTCAATGCATCTAGTTCATTTTCTTTGTTGGTTAGTCCCGATTTATGAATTTTCTCCTTCACCCATGTGTTTGTGCACAATGTAGGCCATTGATAACATAATTCTTCAAGGAGTGGAATACAAGGATTTGACCTTCTAAATGATTGCATGTCTTCTTGTTGTTTTTTATGCATATCGTCATACATCACCACCCATTCCCTGATAGCCTCCGCGTTGAACAAAATGAATCTATCATTTTATGCCATACATCCTCATGTGTAATCTTAGTGAGCACTTAATATTATTCATTTTAACAAAAAAATAGTTATTACTTGCATAACACAATTATAACCATATATATTTGAAATATGTATATTTCCTCTGAGAACTTGTGTTTCTCCATTTTTTTCAAGCTTCTCCCCTTTTAAGTGTTATTCACCATGATCACCATCCCACGTGAGTAGAACATCCATATGCATTTGTTGTAGGAACTCAAAAATAAAATAAAAATATATATATTCATTGACAATGCACCCTTTGGCCATGATGTGCTCATTGCCTTTCAAACCCGTTTAAGTGTTTTCATGTACCTCTCTATGAAGAAAATCGATCTACAATTCACTACACCAACTAATTGAATGCCTTCAACCAAATGTACTGAAAGATGGACCTAAGTATCCATAAAACTGGTAGGAAACTCTTTCTCGAAAATATAGACAATTCCCATCATTTCATTGTGCCATCTAGGGATGCTCGTGACATGTACATATTTGGATGTGATCCATTGAAAGTAAACATGGCCCTCGTCAGTACTTAGTAATTTCTTCAAAGTTGTCAGAATACCACTAATATTTTGACGTATGTACTAAAAGAAGATAAATTTATGGTCTGGATAAAACAAATACGAGAAAACAATCTTGAAAATGCAAATAACCATGGACCAATGGCATGATGGAAATCTTCTATGAGACTATTTCATTCACATATAGTTATCAGATAGATATGTTGAACATATGCATCCTCAAATCAATTAGAGCATGTTCTTAAAATTACAAGGGTTAACCTAAGGATTCTATACTCATTTATATCATAACAACACCAGTAATATGCACCTTTGAAAAAATATGGCGATCATGTGGCTTGAGACCCATTATTTGATCATCAACAACGAACACTTTTCTCAATGAAGAACCATATCCTATTGTTGTTATAATTGTATGAATCACCTTCTTCACAAGCTCTAATCCATTCTTAGACAATATCCATGGTGCAGCAAGATAATTTTTTGGCCATCAACATTAGTTATTTCTCTTTCTCGTAGGTATTTCTTTGTTTTTGACACATCCAAATGTCTTTTAGATGAATTTGTATATTTATATGGCTCATGTCATGGGTATAGAAAGATGGACACACAAATGAAGTTAGATAATGAATAAGATGTGCAAAAAACAAATTAGAATGTAAAAATGTTTGTATTAGTATGTAAATCTCATTGGCTTGTTGCTTAACTCACAATGCTATGCGGACAGGATATGCTTGGGCGAATCAGTTCAGTAAAGTAGGCAGGTAACCCACACCTCACCCCATCTATCCTTGTGTTATTTATGTTAGGCTTCACCATTCATTGCCCTCATAGGGCAAGCGACTTATCATTCCTCCTCACTTTGAGAATTGGCCCCAGGCTCGAAGTCCACTGGGCCCAGGAATCGATATCGACATATGATAATTTATCTATAATGTTACCAACCCACCTTCACATCTCCGTTTGGTGAAGTTCACTTGTCTTTTCCTTGCCAATCGTATTACTGTACTCTTTTCGAGAACCTTTGGTCCCGTTATCAATCCCATTCATGTACGTTTCGGGTAATCACTTTTGTTAATTCTAGCAGTCCTGGATCTTTCTCTCATTCATTTCATAAGATATTTATCCCTTCCCCACCTATAAGTTAGCGAAATATGATCAACTATTTTATGCTACATGATTTCCCTTTTAATTTGTAACATACGTAATTACCCATAGAGATTGTTGATCTGCTTTCCTATTAAGGACAAGAGTCAACCTTGTAGGGAATTCTTATAAGATTTCTCAAATCCCCTCTTCATTTTTATAGAGGTGGTACTCCTCTTTATTACTCATTCTTTCAATTCACTTATTCAAAATAATAGATTTATGCATTGATATCGTCTACACCTGAGGGTGGACTAGGTGGGAAAACATATATCAAAATGGTGACTGGTAACTTATAGCATAATAATGACTTAATTCAAAATTTACAGAAAAACTCCATCCATTCCATCAGATCCATTCATTAAGTAAGGGGAAAATATGTTTTGAAACAAGACATGCAAGACATTAAATAATTCAAGGTCCAAAATACAAGGCTTTAAATGATTTCAAACATGTAAAATCATAGGGATAAAATGAGAACACATACTCAATATCCCATGCTTTAATAAAAGTTACAAGTTCCATGAATAACTCTTTGTGAGAGTCTTTAAATGAATATTACAAATTGGTTGTCCAAGTTCGAATAAAATGGATGCATTAAAAGCACGTCATAATATTCCTTTTACTTAAAGAATAAATGAAATGTGTTTTTCCCTAGTGGATTGGGATGGGGTTCCCATGCACCATACAATAGAAACAGTGACAAAAAGAGAACAAGGTTTGATGGATGAACTTCCTCCCCTCAAATCACTTGAAAGGGCTTCTGACGCAGACCCCTACCTCAGCAGGGTCTGCTGACCTCCTGGTCTTTGGATCATCCAATTCTCGAGCCGAAATGACTCCTTTGGTCCCCGTTGGAACCCTTCACACATGTAACCATGGGTCTCCTTTTATATGCTCCGCCCGCACAAACATGCACTAGGCGTGAGCCTCCACTCCACACGACCACTGGCGTGACCACAGACTTAACCCTAAAAGGTGCGTCACGTTTCACAATTTTGGGACTTTTGTTGCGAGGCACCCCGACTCCTCTGATTCCCAAAACCCAGAAATGGGCTAACGATCCCTAGATCCTCCCTTATTTTTCTACCATATGACCTCCAGTCAATCCCTGGGGTCCACCTCCGAGCGCGTCGGGATTTCATGTGTTGGGAACTCGCGATGTGACTTTGCTCCTTTTTCCCGATATCCGAACTCACGACTTCTTCACCACAGATCAACGGTCCTAAACCTCCCATAATCTGAAGACCCAGATCGCGTCGGGATATCGCGATTCACGACCTCCGAGTAGCAAGTTCCTCCACTCTCTCGACTCCCGAAATGTCGATATTTCAGAGTGCCCAATCAATGGCTCACACTCCTCTGGATCTAACGGTTGTTATCTCTCCTGAGCTTGCGGGTATTGAAAAACACTTGGTCTTATCCTCTCTATGTATCTACTAGATCCAACGGTCCATGGAAATTGGTGTTTCTCCTTCTTAGAATTTCCACCGTCCGTTCAAGCTCTCAATAGTTACTCGCCAAATAACTCGGTGTCTTTCCTCCTGAGCTTGGTTTCTGCGAGGTGACTTCGACCCTCGTCTGTCCTCTGGACTTTCCAAGACTCTATCCCACCTAAGCTTGATTATTGTTGCAAACTCGAGGATTCTAAGGGGTTCTTACACACACTCCTTGTGGCCCTCATGATAATTTATGATTATCTGATATCTCCCAACTCTGTGCAATCCTTGCGACAGAAGTTCTTCAACCACTCCCTTGGGTTGGAAAAGTCTAAGACTTTTCTCATCTTGCACACACCTTGCATGGATCTGTGTTATACTTGCACTTCTGTTAGTATAAGAACAACTCTATCTCTCCTGAGCTTTTCTAAGGTAAAACTCTGAATCTCGTCAACGCACTCCTTGTGGACCTTCACTACACTCCTTGCAGGAATTCTCAGGATGCGAAGCAATTGAAACTCATACTCTCCTCACAGACTTCACACATTCAACATGAAATCATACACATAAAGCATTGAAACAAATGCATAACAAAGCATATAAGAAAACTGTAAACATACCATTCAATAGATGCAAACAGTAACCATAACAACACCATGAAATTGGATTGAGGCCTTCTTATATTAATTCAAGTGCTTATGTACATGGGTTTTATAGCAACAACTATCTTCTCAAACAACTTCTACAATCTTTGTTCTTCTCTTCTCTCCTATGCTCTCTTTCTCTACAGCTTCTACTCTTACAATTGAGAATGATAATACAATACATAGGAGGGAGCTATCTTGAGTTTTCCCTCCTACACCTCTAAGCTATCTTATCGAAATTAAAGACTACAACTACTTTACATTTATTACATTAAATGCCTCCAACCGTCAGATGAGAGCAACGCTCAAGATCTGCATTACAATCCACAAAACATTTAAGAGTAATTACATCCTTCCAGCTATTACATTAATGTGCTATCCTTTGAAATTCAAAACGTCTTCAAAATGCGCACTGGTGTATATCCAGTTGTTCTCCACTTGCGCTTGCTGGCGATGCCCCTACATCATACTCCTCTTGGCTGAAAAACTCATGGACTCCTATCCATGAGCTCCTACACCGTCTGTCCATGTTTTTGGATATCTTCTTCACTTTCCCAACTGACATCCTCAATCGGGTGTCATTTCCACTTTACCAAATATTCAAAATATGTCTTCCTCTGGCTCTTCTTGCCAACTCTCTGATCAATGATCTTTTCCATCTGCGGCTTTTCAGCTACATGCATCTGCATGACCCACTGAACTTCTTTTTGATTCTCTTCTCCTCTCGCTTCATCTGCTCTATAAGGGTACAGATCTGCTACTTTGAATATGGGTGATATGCCCACATCATCTGGCAATTCTATTTCATAAGCATTTGCCTCAAATTTCCTCAAAATTTTACATGGCCCTATATTTTTCATCTTCAGTTTATTATATGTTCCCCTTGGGAACCTTTCTTTTCTTAGATCTGATAAGACCAAATCTCCCACTTCGAATTGAAGCTCTCTCCTATGATGATCTTCTCTGCGCTTGTATTCCTGGTTGGAACTCTACAACTGCTTTTTAATCTTACTGTGGAGATCTTGCATCTCTGCTGCAAAATCTTCCGCTCCAGCACTCCTGAACTCATTCTGCTCCAAGTCTCTCAACTCGGATACTTCTCTTGGTTGCATTCCATACATTATCTGGAATGGGCTTTGTCCTGGGCTCCGGTTAGGTGAGTCGTTATATGCAAATTCCGCTTGCGACAGAATTTGATCCCACTGACTATGATGTTCAGTTACTAAACTCCTCAATATGTCCCCCAAACTTCAATTTACTACCTAAGTCTGTCCATCCATCTAATGGTGATATGCTTAGCTAAAAGATAAATTTGTCCCCAACTTTTTCCATAGTTTCCTCCAAAAATGACCAACAAATTTGGTATCTCTGTCTGAAACAATACTCTTGGGTAAACCATGAAGTCGAACAACTTCTTTGAAAAACAGATTTGCAATGTGTGTTGCATCACTGGTTTTCTGACATGGAATAGAATGTGCCATTTTTTAGAATCTCTCAACTACCACAAATATGGAATCAAAACCTCTTAGTGTCCTTGGCAATCCCAACACAAAATCCATGCTTACAGCATCCCACGACCTCTCTTGTATTGGCAATGGTTGATACAGCCCTGTATTAAGTATTTTCCCCTTTGTGTGCTGGCAGATTCTACATATATTGGCAAATTTCTTGACATCTATCCTCATCCCTAGCCAATAATACAAACTGTTCAGTTGCGCAAATGTTTTATCATGGTCGAAATGTCCATCCAATCCCCCACTATGTTTTTCCTTCAAAAGGTTTTCTCTCATAGAAATCTTTGGGATACATAACCGATTTCCTTTAAATAACAGTCCCTCCTGAATTAAATATTCAATCCATTGGCTTCTGTCTCTCGGAACAGGATTCTCACATGCTTCATAAGCGTCCTTGAAATATGAATCATCTCTGTACATTTCCTTAAGGCTATCAAAACCTAATGTCTTCACACGAAACTCCTGCAGAATCAAACATTTCCTGCTCAGTGCATCAACAACCTTGCTAGCATTTCCATAAATGTGCTTTATAAAAAAATTAAAGTTTTGCATAAATTCAACCCATTTTGCATGTTTCTGGTTTAGTTTTTCCTGTCTTGTTATAAACTGTAAGGCCTGGTTATCGCTATAAAAAACGAACTCTTTTGGAACCAGGTAGTGCCTCCATTTCTTTAATGCCTATATGACTTCATAAAACTCCTTGTCATACTTTGAATATTTCATCTTGGTCTCGTTCAACTTCTCACTGAAGTATGAAACCAGTCTATTGTCTTGACTTAAGACTGCTCCAATCGCAAATCCACTTGCGTCACATCTTACTTGGAATGTTTTACTGAAGTCTGGTAGAACCAGAACTGGTTGTTTAGTTATCTTCTCCTTTAACAACTTGAATCTTTTCTCTGCTTCCTCTGTCCAATGAAAAGATTTATGTCTCTTCTTGATTGTGTCCATCGTTGGTGTAGAAATTCCACTAAAATTTTCGATGAACTTCCTGTAAAAACTGGCTAGTCCATGGAAGCTTCTAACTTCAAAGATATTCCTTGGCGACGGCCACTCTTTGATTACTTTTACCTTTTCAGGATCCATCTTCAACTCTTTCAAAGAGATCACGAAACCCAAATAAATGAGTCTTGTCTTCATGAAAGATGACTTCTTCATATTTATCAGCAATTTCTCTTGCTGAAACCTCCTCGTTACTAGAGTTAAGTGTCTCAAGTGTTCTTCCTCGATCTTACTGAAGATCAATTTATCATCAAGATACACAATTACAAACTTCCCAATGAAATATTTTAAGACTTCGTTCATTAATCCCATAAAAGTACTTGGCGCATTCGTCAAGCCAAATGACATGACAAGCCATTCATACATCCCTTCATTCGTCTTGAATCTTGTCTTCCATTCATCACCTTCCCTCATTCTAATCTGATGATATCCGTTTTTCAAATCAATTTTTAAAAAAAACCTTTGCCCCACTCAAACAATTCATCAAGTCATCTATCCTGGGTAAAGGAAACCTATACCTGATGGTGATTTTGTTTATAGACCTTGATTTTGTACACATTCTCCATCCACCATCCTTCTTCGGACTTAACACTATTGGCACAGCGCATGGACTCAAGATTTCTCTAATCAACCATTTATCCATCAAATCCTAGACTTGCTTCTTGACCTCTTTATTCTCCTGCGGTGTCAGTCTGTACGTTGCTTTTTTTGGTAAACTCTCCCCTGGTATAAGGTCGATGTGATGGCTTATACTCCTGATGGGTGGCAACAAACAAGATAAATCGTCCACCACTATATCAGCGAAATTCTCCAGCAGTTCATGAGTATCCTTAGGTAGATCATCTATTGAGGTACTGGTCAAGATGACTCTAGGTTTTCTCACCACAACAAACTGCATTTCTTGATCTTTCTTGGCTTCATCCAGAAGTTCCTTCCCACTCATGAGAAGTATAGTATTGTTTGTTTCTTCTTTCACCTTCTTGTCTTCAATTGGCAGCAACATATAAGTCCTACCATTCTTCTCCAAGGTATATGTGTTCTTTCTTCCATCGTGAATAACATTTATGTCATATTTCCACGGTCTTCCCAACAAAAGATGACAGATATCCATGGGAATAACATCACATAAAACCTCATATTTGCATCCCCCTGTATTAAATTCAACTAAACATTGTTTAGTGATTGTTACCTTATGTCCTCTTTGCAACCATGAAACCTTGTATGGGCTTGGATGTGCAACTATCTCCAATTCCAGCTTTTCCACCATCTTTGTGGATACTAGATTATTTGTGCTTCCACTGTCAACTATCACCTTCCATACCCTATCCTTGGTCTTGCAAGAAATCCTAAACAAATGGTTCCTCTGGACTAGATTATCGACCTCCTTCTCTTGTTTCAAGAGAATTTTCCTCATCATCAAGGACCTTCCACCTTCTGCATCTTCTGCCTCAACATTTCGCCTTTGCACTTCTGAAATGTGAGCTTCACCTCCTCCATCTCTTTTTCTATCGGACAAAAGATTTGTGTCCGATCTTTCCACAGACAAAACACTTTATTTCACCTCCTCTGCCTCTTCCTCTTCCTCTTGCTCGAGGAAAAGTCTTCCCATCGACATACTATCCTCCTTGTGAGATTCCTCCCCTTTCTGGGTGGTTATGAGGTTTCTTATCTTCATCCTTGGGCTTATGTACTCTGTCCTAGGCAACTACTTTGCCTCTACTCTGACTTCTACCTCTGCCCCTTTGACCTTGCTTTCGGGCCAATTTCACTTCTGCCTTTGAAGCAATCTGATAAGCATCTTCTACATTCTTGATTGTCACCATGCTCATCTCATCCTAAATCTCATATCTCATGCCATTCATGTATCTGGCGACTTTTTCATCATCACTCTCGCGATGACCAGCTCTGATATTTAACCTGTAAATTCCTTTGTATATTCCTTCACTGTCATCCATTTCTATATCAAATTCTGCATTCTCTGAAACATATTGATTTGGTAATCTCTGGGTATGAATTTGGCTTTCATCTTCACTACCATTCTATCCCATCTTTGAATTCTTTGTTTTCCTTTGCAATGCCTGTCAGCCTGCAGTTCATCCCACCATAGTGTTGCGTGCCCTTTCAATCTAGTGACAGCGTGATTTACTTTTTTATCTTCTTCGATATCCTCAGAGTCGAAGTATTTATCCAGAGCTCTAAACCAATCTAGCAACTCCTCAACGTCTAAGTTACCTTCATACATCAGGATGTCCATTTTTTCTCTGGCACCTATTCTGGCAACAACTTTAAATAGACGTTCCTCTGCAGCATCTTCAACTACAACTTCTTCTTCGGCTCCTCCTTCGTTCTCACTTTCAGCCTCACTAATATATCCAGTATTAGGTGTTCGCCTCTGTGTTGTCTCCATGGCATCCAATCAAGCATGAAGTTCTCTCATCTCCCTTTCCACAGCTAGATCGGGTAAAGTTCTTTCTGGATGTCTTTTTGGTGGAATTGGTGTACTCTGTCCACACAGAATTCAATCACAACTATCCCCTGTATTCCCTGTGCAGAAAACAAAAGTTGTTAGCTCTGATACCACCTAACGCAGACCCCCACCTCAGCAGGGTCTGTTGACCTCTCGTTCTTTGGATCTTCCAATTCCCGAGCCGAAATGGCTCCTTTGGTCCCCGCTGGAACCCTTCACACATGTAACCACAAGTCTCCTTTTATATGTTCCGCACGCACGAACATGCACTAGGCACGACCCTCCACTTCACGTGGCCATGGACTTAACCCCAAAAGGCGCGTCGCGTTTCGCGATTTCAAGACTTTCGTTGCAAGGCACCCCGACTCCTCTGATTCCTGAAACCCCGAAAAGGGCTAACAGTCCCTAGCTGCTCCCTTATTCTTCTACCATATGACCTCCAATCAACCCCTGGGGTCCACCTCTGAGCGCGTCAGTATTTCGCATGTCGGGAACTCATGATGTGACTTTGCTCCCTTTTCTCGATATTAGAACTCGTGACTTCCTCGTCACAGATCAACGGTCTTGAACCTCCCACAATCTGACGGCCCAGATCGTGTCGAGATATCGCGATTCGCGACCCCCGAGTAGCAAGTTCCTGCACTCTCCTGACTCCCGAAATGTTGATATTTCAGAGCGCCCAATCAACGGCTCATGCTCCTCTGGATCTAAAGGCTACTATCACTCTTGAACTTGCGGGTGTTGAAAAAAACTCAGTCTTATCCTCTCTGTGGATCTACTGGATCCAACGGTCCATGAAAATCGGTGTTTCACCTTCCAAGAATTTCCACCGTTCGTTCAGGCTCTCAATATTTACTCGCCAAATAACTTGGCGTCTTTCCTCTTGAGTTTGGTTTCTGCGAGGTGACTTTGACCCTCGTCTATCCTCTGGAATTTCCATGTCTCTATCCCTCCTGATCTTGATTCTTGCTGCAAACTTGAGGATTCTAAGGGGTTATTGCATGCACTCCTTGTGGCCCTCACGATAATTTCTGATTATCTGATATTTCCCAACTCTGCGCAGTCCTTGCAACAGAAGTTCTTCAACCGCTCCCTTGGGTTGGAAAATTCTAAGACTTTTCTCAGCCTGCGCACACCTTGCACGGCTTTGTGCTATACTTGCACTTCTGTTGGTATAAGAACAAGTCTATCTCTCCTTAGATTTTCTGAGGTAAAACTTAGAATCTCGTCAATGCACTCCTTGTGGACGTTCATTGCACTCCTTGAAGGAATTCTCAGGATGAGAAGCAATTGAAACTCATACTCTCCTCACAGACTTCACACATTCAACATGAAATCATACACATAAAGCATTGAAACAAATGCATAACAAAGCATATAAGAAAACTGTAAACATACCATTCAATAGATGCAAACAGTAGCCATAACAACACCATGAAATTGGATTAAAGCCTTCTGATATTAATTCAAGTGCTTTTGTACATGGGTACTATATCAACAACTATCTTCTCAAACAACTTCTACAATCTACGTTCTTCTCTGCTCTCCTATGCTCTCTTGCTCTACAGCTTCTACTCTTACAATTGAGAATGATAATACAATACATAGGAGGGAGCTTTCTTGAGTTTTCCCTCCTACAACTCTAAGCTATCTTATCGAAATTAAAGACTACAATTACTTTACATTTATTACATTAAATGCCTCCAACCGACAGATGAGAGCAACGCTCAAGATCTGCATTACAATACACAAAACATTTAAGAGTAATTACATCCTTCCAGCTATTACATTAATGTGCCATCCTTTGAAATTCAAAACGTCTTCAAAATGCACGCTGGTGTATATCCAACTGTCCTCCACTTGCGCTTGTTGGTGATACTCTTGCATCAGCTTCATAAATAGGCTAGAAGTTGACCTTTTCATGTGTAACTATTTCTTGGTAGTTATTGAGGGTTGGTTATTTCATTCAACAAACATTTGAGCCAACTTTCGAAATATTCCTTTAACGATGGAACCGTTATGTCTTACTTTACTCGAAAGGAAAATAACTCATCTTCAATAACCTTTCACTCAAAACGTAACTCGTGTATAGTGCTCAAATGACCTTCGTTGTCATTAACAAAGTTAACCAACCATCATTTTGTTTCCTCTTCTAGGAAACTAGTGAGACTATCAAACTCTCTTCCCCATTAAATCTTGAGGATGTTTAACTCAGATTCTAATTGTTCTTTGGTTAACATTATTGATTCATTAATTAATGGTGGGCCCTCAAGTTCCTTAACTATTTCAAGTGATCTAAGAAATGCATCACTTATTTTTTCCTCGATCCCCTTACAACTTGCAATTAATTCGTACAAGACCTCAATCCTTGTGAGCCATCCCACCTTAATCTATTTCAATCTATTATTCAAGGGTAAATCCTGTTATGTTCTATTATAATAAGTCATGCTTAACACTCAGGCTACAAATGTACTAAGAGAATTTTTATAAAAATACTCATCATTGTCCATGTTGTGTTGTAGATAATCGATAAGAGTAGAAATTCTTTGTGATTGATTCCTTTGGTTTGTACCGACTTCCCACGCTTCCAAAATTGTATTGAGCCTCTTCTTTATGTTCTCTGCAATGTGCATTCTGACATAACATAGCAATTTAGAAACCCTTTTAAGTCTAGTGGATGTGCCTAGTGTGTCTTGTGGAGTTGTTTCTAGAACCATGATGGATAACGGTTCTGCAAACAAAGGTCTTGGACATAGAGTGCCCTCCAACTCACTTATTATTTTCTTCAGTATGGTATTCTCTACCTCATGTTCTATGATTGAATGGGACAAAACATCTCCAATGGTAAGATGTAACTTAAGTATCCTACAAGTTCCAACTCCTAAAACATCCACCTTTGATTTCTACTTTTTTGTAACCTTTTTTTTTTTTTTTTATCTTTGACAGGGTTTTCTCTATTTGACCTTTTCTTGCTTCCTTATTGTATCTAGCATTATGTAAATTTAATAATTGATCTTCAAAAACAATTGATCCCTATTGGGCCAAATCCTATGCTAAATTTGACTTCCGACAATATGTACTATTGCCCATTCGAGCACTTGATTATCAATATCAACTTCCATTTCGACTAAAACATTCTCTCAGACTTCAGGATTCTAAGAACTTTTATTGCTATTACTCCTTTTCCTCTTGGTTTTTCCAACAATATGAGTTTTTGTATATTAAAAGAAGGGGGTCGTCTCCATCGCCTCCTCCATCGCATCTTTCATTATTCTCTCCTTGACTCAAACTAAGCTCTTGGCTTCTATGAGTGGTGGAGGAACTCTTATGTGGGAGGGGAGTAGAACCAGTGTGAGCACTAGTCTTAGTTTTGATTCTTTGTTTAGTCTTGCATTTTTTACACTTCTTGTTCAACATTTTCTTTTCAACTTGGGTGTTTGAGCTGATCTGTGTGATTAATTCATGATCATGAATTTGTCTTTCTTTTTTAAACATTGATCGATTGGTATCTGGGTCATTCTCAACAACTCCCTCACTGATTTTTGGCATTCTTGTCAAATCAATACTATAGCTAATTGAAGATAAGTGGGAAGAAAACACTCATTATGGGTCTAATCCTTTGAAGGCTTTGACTTATTTCAAATGAAATGAATTTAACAACTTGACAGTTTCAACCAAATGAGCTAAGCCTCTAATTGAGATATCAACGACATGAAAAGGAAAGGAAATAAATTGTCGCTTCCACTTTTTTTCAAACAAGGAAGATCGTGACTTGTATTGCCTCCAAACTTCAACTATAAAATATCTATCACACACAAAATTGGGAAGAAGGGAAGGTTTTCCTTCAAATACATATAGTTTGACATATGTGGATTCCTCCTCATAGACACATATGCCTTTTCCCTCGAGAAAATTCAGAGCTTCTTGTTAATCCTCGTTGGTTGTGTTCCAGTGAGCATATATCTAAACTCTTTGAAAAAATTGTCTTGCACTTGGTAGAAGTGGAATGGTGCCTTGTGCTTCCATAACACAGAATCCCAAAATTGGACAGGGTCACTGTCATGATTAACCTTACCCCTTGGAGGGAACCTTTCAAAAAAATTACAATAGGACACAATGAACACCAAATATGAGGTCACATAAAATATCTTTGTTTTGTGTAATTGGAGAGTTAGTAAGAAATCTTATTAGAGATGATTTCTACCCATTCAGATACTACTTTCATCCGAATGAAAAAGTGTATAATATACATAATGTACCTTGGGATGTAGGACGTCAAATCTTGTCCCACTAGTCATGAGAAAAGCCAAGAGAAGTCCTAGTACAACTCATATAACTAGCATATATGAATGTGGGTAGCATTGTCTGGCATTGCCGAAGGTGATTCCATAAAGTCCTTCAAAAAATTCACTAAACTACCTTGGGAGTGCAAAAAATAATCATCGTCTGAAATCCTTAGAGCTTTATTAGGAGTGGGGACTCATGGCATTTTCTTAAATAATTTTGGCATCAAAAGAATGAGATTTCGCCCCTCAACGACAACTTTAATCATCATGTGCTTTGACTTGAACCAATTGGCACACAAAGAAACTAATTCCTTATAATACAAAAAACTTCAAGCATACAACCAACATTGGCTAGACCAGTTGTCCAACTCTTATTAGCAATCTCTTGCTCTGAAGTAAGGTTGGAATACCATTGATAGGTCGTCGATGAGTGGAACTCTTTGTCTTGGCACGTGAGGGACTTGACAGTGTCTTCGCATAATGGTTCCTTTTTCCTTATGCTTGCCATCTTCCCCACTTTTTTCAATACACTTTGAGATAAGTGCAAGTTGAAAATACGAATTATTGAGTTTAGCTAATATAAGTCCTAGATCATTAATAGTCGTTAATGATGCATCCTTTCATTATGAGCATTCTCCTTCAGAATGCTTGCGGACTATTAATATCAATTAACTTTTATGAATGAATAATCTTTTGGAAAGCGTGATAGTTAAGCCTCCTTTAATCGTGACAATCGAATTTTCCTTGTGAATCGAAACATCATAAATGCACCATAAATTTCCTCGAGAATAAAGATTAAGAATGGTCGTTTAGCAAGAAATTCACTAAGTATGGGAAACTTGATGTGTTATCAAGGTAGAAATTAAAGTCTTGCGGAGGAGTGAGTTGTGTGGGGAAATGATTTACGTGGAGAAATGGTACAAACGAAGATACAGTTCATGTAGAGATGTGGTACTATGTCAAGTTCTATGCACATGATATGAGTTGGAAATCGACTAAATATGAGTTATGTAGTAGATAGGGAGTGGGGAAGTTATACATGAAAGGGTATTGCAGAATAAGTCAATGCATAAAGAAGTGTACGTGGAGAAATGTTACATGCAAAGATGGGTGAT
Organism: Picea sitchensis; assembly: GCA_010110895.2. Classification (NCBI taxonomy): domain Eukaryota; kingdom Viridiplantae; phylum Streptophyta; class Pinopsida; order Pinales; family Pinaceae; genus Picea; species Picea sitchensis. Next base: position 21,419 of record SNQJ01S0028691.1, read on the forward strand.
ATGTCAAGTGCTCTGCATGGGACTTAACTCACAAATTGGCTAAGTATGGGACAATAGTATAGAGAGGATTAGGGTTATGCAGTAAGAATAAATGTGGAGAAAATGTCTTTTGCAGAGAAAAGGTCATTTGTGAAGAAAATGTCGTTTGTGGAGAAAAGGTCATATGTTGATTTCTCTGCAATGAAACAAAGTTCAAAAATAAACAATGTGTCGTCTCTTGTGAGAAAGTGAAATACTAATGTGGAATGGAGAGAAATGCTAGCCATGTTGAGTATGGGGTATGAACTTGGTGTAAGGGCTCTCCGCATGGAGTAAGTCATAGAATCAACGAAGTGTTGAAAATGTATGTCTTTTCCATAAAGTAATGAGAAAATGTAGGGCTTGTGCGGGATGTAGAGAGTTATGGGTTGGGATGAAAAGAACACATTTTCGCATAGTATAAGCTAAAATTAAATACAAGATTGATACATAAAAATGAATAAATAATACTCTAGGTACAAGAATATCCATTCAGTTGTGAAGGTGGTTCAGTTCCATAGTTATCATTGGGTCATTGTCTGTGTTCTTGGCACACTGTGTGCTATTGTTGGCATCATGTATTGTTATTCCATAGTGGCCCTAACGAAAATTAGTGTTCCTAGTTAGCAACACACAAGACATTGAAATATGTTTGCAAGATTGTGTGTTGTGCACACAAAATTCTATAGTGTGCATGCAAGATTTTGGAGTGTAAGTATAAGCTCTAGAATATGTTGCACATAGGTTATCTTCCACCAATTGTCATAGAGGTTTTGGGGTGCTACCTTGAAACCTATGAGGTTGTTTCCCCTTTGCCTTATGAACGGAATTAGTGGTTGAGGGTACCTTGGTTAGAGAATATCAAAGTGAGGGATGACACTCTTCGATGTTAGTGAATCTATGCACCAAATACTCATGGTCGTGCCTCAAATCATTAATGAAAAATACTAATATTGAGTTGCAACAATTCATTAGTTGCACTAATTAATCACATAGGCCCATATGAAATTATTTTTTGTTAAAACCCCATCTCAACCTTTATATTATTATCAAGATCTGAGTTCGTGCTTCTATTGTTTAAATAGTCAATTATAAAGTAAATGTATTAATTCAAAATCACAACCTTTATCCTTCCACACCAACTCTACCAACTATCATAAAAATCTCATCATCCGATGTTATAGGATATCTTACTACAATAAGATATCTCTATGTTGGGATTTAAATCCACATTAACATCCCTCCTCTTATTTACTATGAGTTATTTCATGTTGACACAATTCCCATTCCAATAAGCCTCGAGGAAGTATGATACAAGAAAAAACAACGACATCCCTAAACTTGTGTAAACTCATGGGTAAGTGTTAGAATTCACATGGGCACCTAGTGCATAACAATGAGTCTATGAGAAGGGAGAACTTAAATCTCAATTGTCTCTCCAACAATCTTCACATGTACATAAAATAAGTATTTAAATACTAGATTTATTATTATTACTATTAATATTCTTGTTATTATTATTGTCGAGAGGTTTGATTGGTTGGTCAAGATGGGGTGATGATATTCTCTCTCCCCATGGATAATTACCACAAGATTGTAGTATTTTTCGTCACATGAAATGGTGGAGCTATCATGGTCATCAAATCTAGTTGGGCATGGCACTTACTATAAAGTGCTACACAATATCCCCCCTCTCAAGAAGCAATGGAAATTTGACACTTGTAAATATGAAGCATCTTCAAATACTTGTATAAAGTGCTTCATTCCACCATTATTGTAAACAATAATGTACATATTAGGTTTTTTTTTGAAAAAAAAATGAAGAGGATTGCAAGGAAACCACCACGAGCTAAAGAAGATTAGGCCAAATCTTGACCAACTAATAAATTTATGCTAAAGAATAGAGCCAATCAAAATTGTCACTTAGGCATACAATAAAGAACCATAATTTTTATAAGCCCCTTGGTGAAACTATATAAAACCACGAAGTCTCACCTTTGAAGAATGAAAAGCAAAAATCACTTAGAAGCATAAAAATCAACCAAGCATTCATCGAGATAAGACCTACATATGGAGGGGGTCATCTTTATTAGTAGGGCGTGGTCCTTCATCCCTTCTTATCCAACTCGATGTAAAATATAGTTGGTTTATGATTATCCGAATTAGTGTCCTTGAGTGACTTCTTTTTCTACAAGATAACAAAAACAATCATAAATGATTTATCATTCTAGGGCCATAATGGGGGACTACAATGCCTACCATTGTTATGCTATAATATTTCATGGATGACATGACCAACTCCATATATCTTTGATCATTATAACTACCTAGAACATGTGGATCAAGTAGTAGAAGAGGTGACAAGAGGCTCCCTACGCATGGTGTAAAGAGCCCCTCTCTGATACTCCAACATTGGGTGTAGATGCACCACATCTAATCACACTTTAAAACATGACCAATGTTCTTCACATAAAGGTTGACATAAATAAGAACACTTCCAAAGAAAAAACATTTGTCTGTCCGAACTTGATCAAACATAAAATCATTAGAGATGATTTCTACCCAGTCAAATGCTACTTTCATCCGAATTGAAAAGTGTATAATATACACAATGTACCTTGGGATGTAAGACGTCGAACCTTGTTCCACTAGTCATGAGAAAAACCAAGAGAATTCCTGGTACAACTCATATAACAATCATATATGAATGTGGGTAGTATTGTCTGGCATTACTGAAGGTGATTCCAAAAAGTCCTTCAACAAATTCACTCCACTACCTTGGGAGTGCAGAAAATAATCAGTGTCAGTAATCCTTAGAGATTTATTGGGAGTGGGGAGTTGTAGCATTTTCTTAAATACTTTTGGCATCAAAAGAATGAGATTTCTCCCCTCAACAACAACTTTAATCATCCTGTGCTTTGAGTTGAACCAATTGGCACAACAAGAAACTAATTCCTTAAAATAGAAAACTTCAAGCATACAAGCAACCTTAGCTAGACCAATTGTTCAACTCTTAATAGCAATCCCCTGCTCCAATGTAAGGTTGGAATACCATTGATAGGTCGTCGACGACATGAACTCTTTGTTTTGGTAGGTGAGGGAGTTGAGGGTGTCTTCGCATATTGGTTCCTTTTTCCTTATGCTTGCCATCTTTCCCACTTTTTTTAATACACTTTGAAATATGTGCAAGTTGCTAGTACGAATTACTAAGTTTAGTTGATATAAGTCCTAGATCATTAATAGTCGTTAATGATACATCCTTTCATTATGTACATTCTCCTTCATAATGCTTGCGGACTATTAATATCAATTATCCTTCATGAATGAATAATATTTTGGAAAGCGCGATAATTAAGCCTCCTTTAATCGTGACAATCGTCTTTTCCTTGTGAATCGAAACATCATAAATGCACCATAAATTGCCTCGAGAATGAAGATTAAGAATGGTTGTGTAGCTATAAATTCACTAAGTATGGGAAACTTGATGTGTTATCAAGGAAAAAATATAAGTCTTGCGGAGGAGCGAGTTGTGTGGGGAAATGATTTAGGTAGAGAAATGGTACATGCGGATATACAGTTCATGTGGAGAAGTGGTACTATGTCAAGCTCTTTGCACATGATATGAGTTGGAAATCGACTAAGTACGAGTTATGTAGTAGACAGGGATAGGGGAATTTATACAGGAAAAGGTACTACAGAATAAGTCAATGTAGAAAGAAGTGTATGTGGAGAAATGTTACATGCGGAGATGGGTGATATGTCAAGTGCTCGGCATGGGACTTAACTAACAAGTTGGATAAGTATGCGACAATAATATAGAGAGGAGTAGGGTCATGCGGTAAGAATGAATGTAGATAAAATGTCTTTTGCAGAGAAATGGTCATTTTTTAAGAAAAGGTCGTTTGTGGAGAAAAGGTTGTATGTCGATTTATCCACAATGAAACAAAGTTCAAAAATAAACTATGTGTCACCTCTTGCGAGAAAGTGAAATACTAATGTGGAATGCAGAGAAATGCTCACCATGTTGAGTACGGGGTATGAACTTGGTGTAAGGGCTCTCCACATGGCGTAAGTCATGGAATCAATGAAGTGTTGAAAATGTATATATTTTCCATAAAGTAATGAGGAAATGTAGGGCTCGTGCTAGATGTAGAGAGTTATGGGTTGGGATGAAAAGAAAGCATTTCTGCATAGTATATGCTAACATTAAATACAATATTGATACATAAAAATGGATCAATAATACTATAGGTACAAGAATATTCATTTAGTTGTGAATGTGGTCCAGTTCCATAGTTATCATTGGGTCATTGTTTGTGTTCTTGTCAGATTGTGTGCTATTGTTGGCATCATGTATTGTTATTCCATAGCGGCCCTAACGACAATTAGTGTTCCTAGTTATAGGCACACACACAAGATACTGAAATATGTGTGCAAGATTGTGTGTTGTGCACACAAAATGATAGAGTGTGCATGCAAGATTTTGGAGTGTATGTATAAGCTCTAGAACCTGTTGCACATAGGTTATATGCCACCAATTGTCATAGAGGTTTTGGGGTGCTACCTTGAAACCTAGTTTCCCCTTTTCCTTGTGAAAAGAATTAGTGACTAAGGGTGCCTTGGTTAGAGAATATCGAAGCGAGGGATGACACTCTTCGATGTTAGTGAAGATATGCACCAAATACTCATGGTCGTGCCGCAAATCATTAATTAAAAATACTAATGTTGAGCTGCAACAATTCATTAGTTGCACTAATTAATCACCTAGGCCCATGTGAAATTAACTTTTGTTAAAACCCCATCTCAACCTTTGCATTATTATCGAGATCAGAGTTCGTGATTTTATTATTTAAATAGTCAATTATAAAGTAAATGTATTAATCCAAAAGCACAACCTTTATCCTTCCACACCAACTCTACCAACTATCATAAAAATCTCAGCATGTGATGTTATAAGATATCTTGCTACAATAAGATATTTCTATGTTGGAATTTAAGTCCATATTAATAGCCATCCTCTTATTTTCTATGAGTTATTTCATGTTGACACAATTCACAATAGCCCTCCTCTTATTATTGTCGAGAGGTTAGATTGGTTGGTAAAGATGGGGTGATGATATTCTCTCTACCTATGGATAATTACCACAACAATGTAGACTTTTTCGTCACATGAAATAGTGTAGCTATCATGGTCATCAAATCTAGTTGGGTATGACACTTACTATAAAGTGCTACACAATATCCCCCTTCTCAAGAAGCAATGGAAATTTGAGACTTGTAAATATGAAGCATCTTCAAATACTTCTATAAAATGCTTCATTCCACCATTATTGTAAACAATAATGTACATATTAGGTATTTTTTAGGGAAAAAATGAATAGGATTGCAAGGTAACCACCATGAGCTAAAGGAGATTAAGCCAAATCTTGACCATCTAATAAAATTATGCTAAAGGATAGAGCCCATCAAAATTGTCACTTAGGCATACAATAAAGAAACCATAATTTTTATAAGCCCCTTGGTGCAACCATTTAAAACCATGAAGTCTCACCTTTGAGGAATGAAAATAAAAAATCACTTAGAACCATGAAAAACAACCAAGCATTCATCAGGATTAGACATGCATATGGAGGGGGTCATCTTTATTATTCGGGGTCGTCCTTCATCCACTCTTAACCAACTCGATGTACAAGATAGTTGGTTTATGATTATCCCAATTAGTGTCTGTGAGTGACTTCTTTTTCTACAAGATAGCAAACACAAGAATCAATGATTTATCATTCTAGGGCCATAATGGGCGGCTACAATACCAACCATTGGTATGCTATAATATTTCATGGATGACATGACCAACTCCATATCTCTTTGATCATTATAACTACCTAGAACATGTGGATCGGGTAGTAGAAGAGGAGATAAGAGACTCCCTACTCATGGTGTAAAGAGCCCCTCTTTGATACTCCAACATTGTGTGTAGATGCACCACATCCAATCACACTTTAAAACATGATCAATGTTATTCACATAAAGGTTGACATAAATAAGAACACTGCCAAAGAAAAAACATTTGACTGTGCAAACTTGGTCAAACATAAAATCATTAGCGATGATTTCTACACAGTCAAATAATACTTTCATCTGGATGGTAAAGTGTATAATATACACAATGTACCATGGGATATAGGACGTTGAATCATGTCCCACTAGTCATGAGAAAAGCCAAGATAAGTCATGTTACAACTTGTATAACAAGCATATAATAATGTAGGTAGTATTGTCTCGCATTGCCCAAGGTGATCCTAGAAAGTCCTTCAACAAATTCACTACACTACCTTGGGAGTGCAGAAAATTATCAACGTCTTGAATCCTTAGAGCTTTATTGGGAGTGGGGAGTAGTAGCAATTTCTTAAATACTTTCGGCATCAAAAGATGAGATTTCTCCCATCAAAAACAACTTTTCTCATCCTGTGCTTTGAATCAAACCGATTGGCACACCAAGAAACTAATTCCTTAAAATAAAAAACTTTAGTCATACAACCAACCTTGGCTAGACCAGTTGTCCAACTCTTATTAGCAATCCCCTGCTCCGAGGTGAGGTTGGAATACCACTGATAGGTTGTCGACCAATGGAACACTTTGTTTTGGCACGTGAGGTAGTTGACATTGTCTTCGCATAATGGTTCCCTTTTCCTTCTACTTGCCAGTTATCCCACTTTATTCAATACACTTTGAGATATGTGCAAGTTGTGAATATGAATTACTGAGTTTAGTTGATATAAGTCCTAGATCATTAATAGTCGTTAATGATACATCCTTTCATTATGTACATTCTCCTTCAAAATGMTTTCGGACTATTAATATCAATTATCCTTCATGAATGAATAATCTTTTGGAAAGCGCGATAGTTAAGCCTCCTTTAATCATGACAATCATCTTTTCCTTGTGAATCGAAACATCATAAATGCACCATAAATTTCCTCGAGAACGAAGATTAAGAATCGTTGTGTAGCAAGAAATTTACTAAGTATGGGAAACTTGGTGTGTGATCAAGGTAGAAATATAAGTCTTGTGGAGGAGTGGGTCGTGTGGGGAAATGATTTAGGCGAAGAAATGGTACATGCGGATATACAGTTCATGCGGAGAAGTGGTACTTTGTCAAGTTCTCTGCACATGATATGCGTTGGAAATCGACTAAGTATGAGTTATGTAGTAGACAGGGAGTAGCGAAGTTATAAAGGAAAATGTACTGCACAATAAGTCAATGCAGAAAGAAGTGTATGTGGAGAAATGTTACATGCGGAGATGGGTGATATGTCAAGCGCTTTGCATGGGACTTAACTCACAAATTGGCTAAGTATGTGACAATAGAATAGAGAGGAGTAGGGTCAGGCGGTAAGAATGCATGCAGAGAAAATGTCTTTTGCAGAGAAAAGGTCATTTGCAAAGAAAAGGTCATTTGTGGAGAAAAGGTTGTATGTCGATTTCTCCACAATGAAACAAAGTTCAAAAATAAACTATGTGTCGGCTCTTGTGAGAAAGTGAAATACTAATGTAGAATTCAAAGAAATGCTCGCCATGTTCAATACAGTGTATGAACTTGGTGTAAGGGCTCTCCTCATTGCGTAAGTCATAGAATAAACGAAGTGTTGAAAATGTATGCCTTTTCCATAAAGTAATGAGAAAATGTAGGGCTTGTGCGGGATGTAGAGAGTTATGGGTTGGGATGAAAATAAAGCATTTTCACATAGTATAAGCTAACATTAAATACAAGATTGATACATAAAAATGGATCAATAATACTATAGGCACAATARTATTCATTCAATTGTGAAGGTGGTTCAGTTCCATAGTTATCATTGTGTCATTGTCTGTGTTCTCAGCGCACTATGTGCTATTGTTGGCATCATGTATTGTTATTCCATAKTGGCCTTAACGACAATTAGTGTTCCTAGTTATAGGAACACACAAGATACTTAAATATGTGTGCAATATTGTGTGTTGTGCACACAAAATGCTAGAGTGTGCATGCACGATTTTGGAGTGTATGTATAAGCTATAGAACYYGTTGCACATAGTTTATCTACCATGAATTATCATAGAGTTTTTGGGCTGCTACCCTGAAAYCTTCGAGGTTGTTTCCCCTTTGCCTTGTGAAAGGAATTAGTGAATGAGAGTGCCTTGGTTAGAGAATATCAAAGCGAGGGATGGCATTCTTCGATGTTAGTGAAGCTATGCACCAAATGCTCATGGTCGAGCCTCATATCATTAATGAAAAATACTAATGTTGAGTTGAAATAGTTCATTAGTTGCACTAATTAATCACCTAGGTCCATGTGAAATTATTTTTTGTTAAAATCCCATATCAACCTTTGCATTGTTATCAATATCAGAGTTTGTGCTTTTATTGTTTAAGTAGTCCATTATAAAGTAAATTTATTAATTCAAAAGCACAAAGGCTTTATCCTACCACAACAACTCTACCAACTATCGTAAAAATCTCAGCGTACAATTATTAAGATATCTTACTACATTAAGAGATCTTTGTGTTTGGATTTAAGTCCACATTAATAGCCCTCCTCTTAGTTTCTATGAGTTATTTCATGTTGACACAATTCCCATTCCAAGAAACAATGACATCCCTCAACTTGTGTAAACTCATGGGCAAGTGTTAGACTTCACATGGGAACCCAAGGTGTACCAATGAGTCTATGAGAAGGGAGAACTTAAATCTCAGTTGTTTCTCCAACAATATTCACCCATACATAAAGTGAGTACTTAAATACTAGTTTTATTATCGTTATTATTATTATTGTTGATAGGTTTGATTGATTGGTCAAGATGGGGTGATGATATTCTCTCTCCCCAGGGATAATTACCACAACAATGTAGTCTTTTTCGTCACGTGAAATGGTGGAGCTATCATGGTCATCAAATCTAGTTTGGAATGACACTTATTATAAAGTGCTACACAATACCCCCCCTCTCAAGAAGCAATGGAAATTTGACACTTATAAATATGAAGCATCTTTAAATACTTCTATAAAATGCTTCATTCAACCATTATTGTAAATAATAATGTACATATTAGGTAATTTTTATTAAAAAAAAATGCAGAGGATTGCAAGGTAACCACCATGAGCTAAAGGAGATTAGGCCAAATTTTAACCAACTAATAAAATTATGTGAAAGGATAGAGCCCATCAAAATAGTCACTTACACATAAAATAAAGCAACCATAATTTTTAGAAGCCCCTTGGTGCAACCATATAAAACCACGAAGTCTCACCTTTGAGGAATGAAAAGCAAAAATCACTTAGAATCATAAAAATCAACCAAGCATTCGTCAGGATTAGACCTACATATGGAGGGGGTCATCTTTATTCGTAGGGGTGTTCCTTCATCCATTCTGAACCAACTCAATGTACATGATAGTTGGTTTATGATTATCCTAGTTAGTGTCCCTGAGTGACTTCTTTTTCTACAATATAACAAACGCATGCATTAATGATTTATCAATCTGGGGCCATAATGGGGGGCTACAATGCCATCCATTTTTATGGTATAATATTTCACGGATGACATGACCAACTCCATATGTCTTTGATCATTATAACTACCTAGAACATGTGGATCAGGTAGTAGAAGAGGTGATAAGAGGCTCCTTGCTCATGGTGTAAAGAGCCCCTCTCTAATACTCCAACATTGGGTGTAGATGCACCACATCCAATCACACTTTAAAACATGATCAATGTTCTTCACATAAAAGTTGACATAAATAAGAACACTACCAAAGAAAAAAAAAATTACTGTGCGAACTTGATCAAACATAAAATCATTAGAGATGATTTCTACCCAGTCAAATACTACTTTCTTCTTAAAGGAAAAGTAGAGTGCAGAGAAAGTGAATTCCTAATGTGGAATGTAGAGAAATGCTCGACATGTTGAGCATGGGGTAGGAACTTGGTGTAAGGGCTCTCTACATGGCATAAATCATAGACTCAATGAAGTGTTAAAAATGTATGTATTTTCCTTAAAGTAATGAGGAAATGCAGGGCTCGTGCGAGATGTAGAGAGCTATGAGTTGGGATGAAAATAAAGCATTTCCGCGTAGTATAAGCTAACATTAAATACAATATTGATAAATAAAAATGGATCAATAATACTATAGGTATAAGAATGTTCATTCACTTGTGAAGGTGGTTCAGTTCCATAGCTATCATTAGGTCATTGTATGTGTTCTTGGTGAACTGTGTGCTATTGTTGGCATCATGTATTTGTATTCCATAGCGGGCCTAACGAAAATTAGTATTCCTAGTTATAGGGGCACACAATATACTGAATTATGTGTGCGGGACTGTTTGTTGTGCACACAAAATGCTAGAGTGTGCATGCAAGATTTTGGAGTGTATGTATAAGCTCTAGAACTTGTTGCACATAGGTTATCTACCACCAATTGTCATAGACGTTTTGGGGTGCTACCTTGAAACATACGAGGTTGTTTCCCCTTTTCATTGTGAAAGGAAGCAGTGGCTGAGGGTGCCTTAGTTAGAAAATATCAAAGTGAGGGATGCCACTCTTCAATGTTAGTGAAGCTATGCACCAAATGCTCATGGTCATGCCTTAAATAATTAATGAAAATTAGGAATGTTGAGTTGCAACAGTTCATTAGTTGCACTAACTAATCACCTAGGCCCATGTGAAATTAACTTTTGTTAATACCCCATCTTAACCTTTTCATTATTATCAAGATTAGAGTTCATGCTTTTATTGTTTAAATAGTCAATTATAAAGTAAATGAATTAATTCAAAATCACAACCTTTATCCTTCCACACCAACTCTATCAACTATCATAAAAATCTGAGCATTCAATGTTATAAAATATCTTACTACAATAAGAGATCTCTATGTTGGGATTTAAGTCCACATTAATATCGCTCCTCTTATTTTCAATGAGTTATTTCATGTTCACACAATTCCCATTCCAAAAAACCTTGAGGAGGTATGATACAAGAAAAAACAACGACATCCCTACACTTGTGTAAACTCATGGGTGAGTGTTAGACTTCAAATGGGCATCGAGGGTGAAACAATGAGTCTTGGAGATGGGAGAACTTAAATCTCAGTTGCCTCTCCAACAATCTTCACCCATACATAAAGTAAGTATTTAAATACTAGTATTATTATTATTATTATTATTATTGCTCCTCTTATTTTCAATGAGTTATTTCATGTTCACACAATTCCCATTCCAAAAAACCTTGAGGAGGTATGATACAAGAAAAAACAACGACATCCCTACACTTGTGTAAACTCATGGGTGAGTGTTAGACTTCAAATGGGCATCGAGGGTGAAACAATGAGTCTTGGAGATGGGAGAACTTAAATCTCAGTTGCCTCTCCAACAATCTTCACCCATACATAAAGTAAGTATTTAAATACTAGTATTATTATTATTATTATTATTGTCGGTTTGATTGTTGGTCAAGATGTAAGATGATATTCTCTCCCAAGGATAATTACCAATGAGTGTAGTCTTTTCGGCCATGAGAAATGGTGGATTTTGATTAAGGTCTGTCATTGATGTCAACCCCAAAGAAAGTCCGATAGCTAATTCGTAGCACAAAGGTTTGGGTTATGAACCCAAGGGTTGTTTCATGCATAATGGTATGAGTTTTAATATATTTGAAGGTAATAATATTCTATGGATACATGTCATTCCACTGCATGTGGAACGCCACATACCCCTCACCGCGAGAGTTATGGCCATGAGAAGTTGAGAACCCATTTTAGTAATGGACCCAAGTCATTTGATGATACAATGGCATGAGTTTTATATATTTTCATGCAAAACTATTCTAGATGGATAGTGTCATGCCATTCGCCACAAGTTGAGGTACAAGTTGATGCATGGTTCGTATTTACATACAGAGACATCTCACTGCGATAATGTGACAGTGGTTCCATTATCTACTTCTACTTCCGCTAGCTGAATGGGGTAAGGATAGGTGGTTGTACACCTTTCCAGTTGTAGCCAAAGAACATAGTGGGTTGTAGCCTCCTTCCGTTGTAGCCAGAGAATAGGGGAGTTGGAGCTTCCCTCAGGTTGTAGCCTGAGAAACAAGAGGTTGGAACCTCCTTTCAGTTGCAGCTGGAAAACAAAGGAAGTTGGTGCTACCAATGAATGTAATTCTTCAAGACATATAAGAAAAATCATTTTGTGGTTTTCTCCCGCTTTGGGTTTCCACATAAAACACTGGTGTACTATGTATGTGTATGCTTGTTCATTTGTTCATTGCTTGTTTACTCTGCAGTTATTGAATGATAATGCTACATTGATATAGCACTTGGATTATATGGTTAAAAATAATTAAATTAGTCTATTACTTATTCACCCCCCCTCTCAGTAATCCAACAATTGGTTTCAGAGCAGGTTCCTTCAAAAATCAGTTTAACCACTGAAAGGTAGATCATGGAGAGCAACAACTTGTATAAAAATGGAATACCACGGATCAATGGACAGAAGCATGCATTTTGGAGCATAAGGATGAAAACATATATACATGCACATGGATTTGAAATTTGGCAATCAATTGTAGATGGATACACAACACCAGCAGTTCCGTCAACAAATGACAAAGTAGTGAAACTCGGTCAGAATAATTCCAAAGCCAAAAATGCACTTCTGAATGGTCTTAGTGAAACGATATTCACCAAAGCTGCACATTGTAAATCCGCTAAAGAGATTTGGGACAAACTTCAAAATATTTATGGAGATTCAAAAGTCAAAGCAACAAAGCTTCAAACTTACAGAGGTCAGTTCGAACAACTTAAGATGAAGGAAGATGAGAATATTGCAGCTTACTTTTTACGAGTTGATGAAACAGTTAATGCAATCATAGGATTGGGAGAAGAAATCAAAGAATATGTAATTGTTCAAAAAGTACTAAGATCTCTTCCTATGAGATTTGACCCTAAGATATCAGCACTAGAAGAAAGATCAGATCTAAACTCAATAATCATGGATGAATTACATGGAATCTTCATAGCATATGAAATGAGAACTAAAGAGGAAAATCCAGATATAAAAGAAGCAGCCTTCAAAACATCCAAAAAGTCAAAGCAAAAGGGAAGGCAAAAAGAAGAACATAGTAGCAAAAGTGATGTCTCGGAAGATGATGAAGAAGTGGCCAACTTTGTCAAAAGACTGAACAAGGGAACCGACGGTAGATATAGAGGTAATCTTCCTTTAATTTGTTTTAATTGTGATGGTATTGGTCATTTTGCTAACAAGTGTCCTTATAAGAATAAGAGAAATGATGAAGGTTACTCAAAAGGCAAACAAACATATAAAGGCAAAAGAACCACACATAAAGTTTTCAGGAAAAGCTTATGCACGAAATAAGACATCTCATCATCAGATGAAGATAAAGTTGGTGACAGTGAGACAGAAAGAGTTATATTCATGCAATTAGAAGACTCTGATAAAGAAGACTCTGAATAAGAATAAGAAGAAGCCGAAGAAGAATATAAAGAAGTCGAAGAAGAAATTGAAGAGGCGGAAGTTGACTACTGAGAGGAATTAATGTGTGCCATAGAAGTTATCAGAAGAGAAAAGAAGAAAAACAAGAAACTACAAGCAGAACTAGACAAGAAAGAAGACACTCAAGAACTTGAACAAATGATCACAAATTTGAAGGTTCAAATAGAAGAATATAAAATAATTGAAGAAGCACTCAAAGAACAGCTAGAAGAAAAAGACAAGATCATTGAAAATTTGGAAGCAGAGACTATCACATTAAGAAAGGATCTTCAAAAGAAAAATATGCAGAACAACTCTAAAGTTTTGGATGACATTAGCAGCAGTCCAAAATCTCATTATGACAAGTCCAGACTTGGATACAATCAGATAGAAAAAGGATCAAGATCCAAAACAACAGAGCAAGAAACATATCCAAAAAGCATTGCAGAAACAATCAAGGGGGATAGGAAGATCTACAAGGAAGATTACAGGAACACTCCACCACTGAGAAAATTCATATTTCATAATCAACAACCGACAAATAGGCCTCATCAGGAAGAAGAAGAATTCATAAGAGTACTTCCTTTCAGAAGATCTTCAACTCCCAGGTATCAAACTATAATTTTTGGTTTATGTTATGCATGTAATAATTTTGGACATAAAGTTGTGAATTGTAGAGCTAACAACATGAACAAAAACGACTTTGAAAGTCATACACAAAGGGGTTATCCAAGAAGGCCTAATGAAACACAGAGAAGAAGTTACAACAAGTTTGAATCTTTGAGTGTTGAAGTGGAATGTTACAAATGTAACAATTTTGGACACATGGCCAAAGATTGCAGAATGACAGTCCCTCCTAGAAAACCGCAATAGAATAACAACAATCACAGACATGAACCTCGGAAAAGAACATGGATAAGAAAGCAGGATCAGTATAGCAATGAAGAATGCACACTCACTCTACAAGCTAAGCAGAAGAAACGTGGTTGGTATGTTGACAATGAGTGTTCAAAACACATGACAAGTGATAGAGACAGGTTTCTTACATTACGAAAGGAAAGATATGGATCAGTCTCCTTCGAAAATGATGATTCAACCAAAATCATTGGAAAATGCACAGTCAGAATTGGGAACAAGAATACAAAGGCAGAAAATGTTCTACTAGTAGAAGATATGAAACATAATTTTCTATGTATGAGTCAAATGTGTGACCAAGGTCATGAAGTTACTTTCGATTCACAAAAGTGCGAGATAAGAAAAGAAGGTTCAGGGAAATTGATTGCTACAGTTGTGAGAACTTCAAGCAACATATATGTGTTAAGTGAAATTGGAAATGAAAAGTGTTTTCTAGGAAAGGAAAATGAAAGTTGGCTATGGCACAGAAGAATGGGTCACATACATTTTGATAACCTTGTCAAAGTTAACAAAAGAGAAGCAGTCAGAGAAATGCCCCAAATCACGAAACCAACAAACAATTTATGCAAACATTGTCAACAAGGAAAGTAAACAAAGACTGGGTTCAAATCAAAGGAATATTCAATGACAAGACCACTGAAAATTGTGCATACTGATCTAGTTGGATCAACTACAACAAAGAGCTTAAAAGGTGAGAAATACTTTATGTTATTAGTTGATGATTATACAAGAATGATTGCAGTTTGCTTTCTCAAGAATAAGTCATAAGCTTTTGAAAACTTCAAGATCTACAAGGAAATGGTTGAAAATTAAATGGATTCAAAAATCAAATGCTTGAAATCTTATAATGGAGGAGCGTTCATTTCGAAGTAATTTATGGACTACTTCAACAATCATTGAATAAAAAAACAATTCTTCATTGCTAGGACACCTCAACAGAATGGAGTTGTTGAAAGAAAGAATAGGACAGTACAAGAAATGGCTCGAACAATGCTAATGGATTCCAAATTGACATATATTTTTTGGACACAGGTAGGGCATACAACAATTCACATTCAAAACAGAGTAATGCTCAGAAACAACACTGACAAAACTCCTTACGAGCTATGGAAAGGAAGACCAACAAATGTAAAGCACTTCAGAGTTTTTGGAAGCAAATTCTACATCAAAAGAGAAGATGGCAGAATGAGAAAGTTTGACTCTCATGTGGACAAAGGAGTACTTGTTGGTTACTCAAGTACAAGAAAAGCATACAAGTGTTATAACCTGAGATTGAACAAAGTGGTGGAAAGCATCAACGTAACAATTGATGAAACAGGTAGACAAGAATTAAAGGAAGAAGAAAATGAATCAATGGAACAACTTTATGAAGAAGAAATAAAAGATGAAAAAGAAGGGGAAGACGAAGATGATCTGATAGAAACAGAAAAGCAAGTTCAACAAGTAACTCCAAAAACACCTAGCAGACGAGTACAGAAGAATCATCCTTCAGATCAGATTATCGGAAACAAAGACGCATGAGTTGAGACTGGAAGAAGAATTCGTTCACCAGAACAAACACACCTAGCACTCACATCTACGATTGAACCAACCTATTTTGAAGAGGCCATCAAGGATGAATTTTGGAACAAGGCCATGGATGAAGAATTGGATCAAATAGAGAAAAATGACACTTGGGAATTGGTTCCAAGACCAAAGGATAAGAATGTGATCAGCACAAAGTGGGCATACAAGAATAAATTGAATGAAGATGGACATGTTACAATGAACAAAGCTAGATTGGTATGTAAAGGATATGCACATGTTGAAGGAACCGACTTTGAAGAGACATTTGCCCCAGTTACCAGAATGGAAGCAATCTGATTGCTTTTAGCTTATGCATGCTTCAAAAATATTAAAGTGTATCAGATGGACGTAAAATCATCTTTTATGAATGGGAAACTTGAAGAAGAAGTCTACATTGAACAACCAGAAGGATTTTAGTTGTCAGAGAACGCAGATTATGTATGTAAATTAAAGAAGGCCTTGTATGGTCTAAAACAGGCTCCTAGAGCATGGTACTCTAGACTTGATAAATATCTACAGCAGACA
>SNQJ01S0028691.1:37972-57806 GCA_010110895.2 Picea sitchensis
ATTTTTCTTTTCTGCACGTTAAAATTTTAGATAATTTGAAATCATATTTTTAGCACTTGGTACTATTAAAACCAAAACCTCAAAATCAACCATCAAATTGAAAAGCACTGCTACCGGTTGCACCCATTCTAAAATTGGGGTATGAAAATGACACATTTTTATAAAGTGGTAAAAGAACTCCTCATTACCGTAAACAAAATCATAAAATCAACCCTTAAATGTTTACTTTTAAAATCTTATTATCACTCAAAGCACAAGGTAATACATAATGTCATGAAAATATCACAATATACTTTAAAAATTCAATGTTACTTTTTAATATTTTTTTTACTTTTAATAATAATAATAATAAGTAAATACAAGTTACATTGAATGAAACATAAATTATTTCTTAAAGGTCTTGCTATATTGTCGATATTCACCCCGTATGGGGTGACATGTGGCGAAGGCGTGCCAACTGGCTTTGCATTAAGCCGGGGTTTAAATGCTGGAGGCCGTCCCCTTAATACCCGCATTACGGATGCAGGACAACCATAACAGCTCTGCGATGGGAGGACTCCTCCCGCGAGCGAGCATTTACGAGCTTGGCAAGCATAATGTTAAAGGCGGTCATGGGTATTTGCAGTCTGATTATTTGTTTTTTCTTGCTCTGGTCTCGGCTCTGCTCTGCGTTTGGAGGTGCTGGTGTAGCTCCATGCTCCTTGCGCCCTGGTACACCATCCTTCCATGGAGAATTGATGCTGGTGCCTGCGCTCTCAATTGGCTTCCGCCCTCGTCCCAGCCTGTGTGTATTTTCTGGAGAGCGCTCTGCAACATGCCGAGGAAACGAGGAACGCCTCGCCGTGGCTCTGCTTGGTACGCTCGCAAGGAGCAGCGACAACGCAGAGAGCAACTCGAATGTGCTCTGGTCATGGCTACTTCTCTGTTGAGGAAGAAGGCCCGAGCCGAGGAGAAGGCTCTGCTCTCCACCATCGCCGAAAAGCAAATTGGCCGCAGCAGTATGGATACCGTCATGTTGGAGGGCAGCACTGAGCAATTGTACCCGGCTTGCATTGTTGAGGAGGACCTGACTCTGGAGGACCTGACGCCAATGGAGGCGCCTTGCGATATAGGGCAGTCTGGCAGTGGGGAATGCAAGCTCAATCTGGGTTTGGACGCCGATCCTCCTGGCTGCATTGTGGAAGAGGTTCCCTAGCTGGACCTGGAAGATGTGTTTGATGTTGGACGTGCGACGGGAAAGGCAGGGTGGCAGGATGACGTGAAGCGAAGATCGCCCGATGACGAAGGTGGTGACCTGCTTGGCTTTCTCCTCCGTGAGGAGCACCTGTCCTTGGTGTTTGAGCTCCGAGGCCACATGTCTGACCTGGAGCATCGTGCCCTCATCATGGGCCAGCGATTGGACATGCTTCTCGATGCCTACTCTGGCGCTCCAGCTCGGCGAAAGTGTCCCCTCTGTGCGCAGTCTTTCGCCATCCCGGCCGGCTCCACGTGGAAGCCAAATGCAGGCGACAGGTCACCAATTACCCAGGCTTTTCATGATTCTATGGCTATTTAGTTTTATGCTTATGTTTTATGTTCTCTTAGACTTTAGGCACCTGTCCTGGTTTCCTCCGGGCAGTACGGGTGCCACTAGTTTACAGCTGTTTTAGCTATGTACCTATGTTGGTTTCCGGTTTCCGACATCATTTTGGTTTACTAAGACTCTTGATTATGTACACTCTGATACAGTATTTTGATAATATATTATAGCAGGCTCCTCCCTTTTTTATTTAAAAATAAATAAATATTGTCGATATTCAAAACATATGAGCTAAGAAATTTTATTGTATTATCCATAATAAAAAAGATATCCTTCATAAAATATAACAAAAGATTCATAACTTCATGTAAGATCATATGTAAGTTCAATGCTCATTTCTAGTTACCATACAAACATAAGAGACTACATTGTCTTCAAATGAATGATTGGATGAAGATCTAGATGATCCATACTCTTCTCTATTTTCGATGAACGCACCATCTGAGTCTACATGCATGCCCAACATTTCAGATGTCAAAAGCCTTTTAGATCTACGACTAGGTTCAACAAACTCTCATCTTGCATTTATTTCTTGTGGCAACAACCTCTTGATAATCTTTGTTGTCTTGTAGCGAAGAGTTCCTCTCTTTGTCAAATTGAAGTCATAAACAAGTATGTCGACATCATCTAATTTTAAGAGGTTAGTGCGACGACGAGTTGTATTTTGACCCTTTATTTTTCTCTTTCTATTGACATGTTTCTCAACCACGATCGTTGGCTTGTACACACCATTGAATGGGTGTGTACTTGTTGCATACCAATGCACTTCAATTGCAATAACATCATCATTTTCTTTCTCAATCTTTATAACCTTTCCAATCCATAATGGATAACCATGTAGATCTTCAGTCGTTAAAACTACAATCATGATACCCTCCTTAATATCTTATAATGAACCCTTGTAAAGGTCTTCCATGGCTTCACGTTGTGGACATGACCTTCGCAAACCCATATACATTTCTCTTTCCTCTACTTGTGTAAACTCAATAGCACCTTGAGATTCTTGTTGAACTTCAACAATGTTTGTTTCTTCAGATTCATTTGGCATTTTTGTGGCCAATGAAATGGAGTCTTCAACATTGTATCTTCATTTGTTGAGCTTGAAATTATGTCGACTCCCACCAAAGAGAATCAACAACATCAAAGTACTCATATGTATCCTTAATGGACTTTTTATTTTTTCCAGGCATTCAAAATAATCTACAACTCTATTACGCCTCCATGCATTATGGATTTCAACAACTGATTGTAAGTATAATAACTTTGATGCAAATATTGGATGATTTGGAATGAACTTCAAAAATGCTAAACCTGATGAAGGCCCACACTCTGTAGTAGTTGAATACTGCTTTCCCCATATAAATGTTTTCCCATCAATTTTTTTGAAACAAAATTGATGTTGGAAGCTATTGTTATTAAGTTTCTCAATACATTTTTCTTCATGATGTGATCCTTGAATAAATCTTCGCATGTCAACAGTTTCTTCTAATATATGAAAAACAGGATCTGGAATGTATGTTTTTCTTAATACATTCAATCAATGATGGTAGGCTTCCAACATTTTCCCTCTTTAATGTTACTGAAAAACGACTGAACATTTGATCAATATGATCATGAGTGTATCCAACAAGAAGGAAACCAACTTTTACCTTTTGAAAGATTCACATTTCAACAAGCATGCTTAGATATCCAAAGACAATTTGATTTTTATTTTCATGACTAGTGTTGTCCAACTGTAGATAGACAACTTGAGGAAGATTTCCAGACCAGTGAGTGAGCACGTGATGAATTATGGTGACGGTCAGATTTGCATCATTATGAATATTTGGAGTTGTGAAGTAAACCCTTGGACACATTTTTCCATTGAAAACCATACAACCAACCAAGTGAAACTGAATGAAATTCTCTTCTTGTAATTTTTTGGGTGTACAGACAAAATGTGGTAGAAGTGTTTTCTTCTAGTCCATGCCATCAATTATCATACCTAAATATTTGTTTGGAGCATCATAACACTTCTTCTGATGTTTGTACAACTTTTGCCTTTCACTTGATTGTTGATTCTAATGTTCTTGAAGTGCTTTGACTATGGAATCTGCACATGACATAAAATAAAAATATTGATCGTATGTTTTCATAGTTGATAACTATTCAATTTAAAATAATAATAATAATAAATACATACCTCTTTATGTCCCTTCAGATTTATCTCTTCTTGATTTAAGAGTAGCACATATACTACAAATCTTCATCGTTGACTTCTTAGGAATACAAACATTGTTGAATTGTTTCTTCCATATTCTTGTAAAATATCCATATGTAATAAAATTACCATTTCATTCAACACCTTCAACATATCCTTTGTACAAGTTGTAGATTTCCCTCCTTGAGAAATTATCTGGAATATGTATTGTGTCTCTATCTGACATACACTCTGCATGTTTGGAAAAGAAATCACCCATCCATGACAATGTAGTGTTTGTCAATGGCCCACTCTCTCATCCATGTTGTACTTTTGAATAAAATGAAGGATCTTTTTCCAACCTTGTCTGGATTCTTGATAAACGAAGATTACCAATTGAGTGGTTTTTTTTTAAAGCCTTTCTGCAAAGTAAATTATTCCCAATGTGATAATCATATCTTGTATTGGTGGATATCATGCACCCCATCAAATATGAATTTTGCATGCTCTCATTCATTGACAAATATGTCTTCATTTTATTCAAGGCATACATGTAGTCCATGCTTTTCAAACAATTCTTTTGAAAACGTTCACTTGAAATCAATTCACTTATGGAAATTGATTTAGTGAGAAATTATTTCCTAGACCTTGTATAACTAGAAGGATTTGGATTGATATAAAAAGGTCTAATAGTGGTCCTAGAAACAATGTTTCTTTGCAATGTCTCCATTATTTCATCATCCTCACTAGAAGGATTTTCCTTATCACTAGAAGGAGTATCAAATAAAACATTGTCACGAGACTGAACTAGAGAATGTCGATCACCTTGATTTCTTGTAGCTGAATGATTGAGAACATCATCATCAACATAATCATTTGGAGGAAAATCATCATCAATATTGTGTCCACCATTGACATAATCATCTTCATTGCTTTCAAAATCCCCTCTTGAGTGAAAAATTTCACCATCTCGCTTAGTGCCTTGAAAATATTCATTAGTATCTTGAAAATCCTCACTTGGAGGAAAATCAACATCAACATTGTTGCCTTTTAATTTATCACTCAGGAAAGACTATCCACCAATGGCGTAATCATATTTACTACTTCGAAAATCAACACTTGAGAGATATTATTTATCATCCTCATTACTGGCTTGAAAATACTCACTTAGAGGAAATCTTCATTATCCTCATCGGTACCTTGAAAATCCCCACTTGGAGGAAAATCATCATCACCAACATTGCTTCTTTTAAATTCCTCATTCGAGAAAGACTGTCCAGCATTTCCATAATCGTCATCATTACTTTTAAAATCCCCACTTGGGGGGAATTCTTCATCATCCTCATTCTGACCTTGGAAATCCTCACTTGGAGAAAAATCTTCATTAGTACCTTCAAAATCCTCACTTGGAGGAAATTCATCATCACCAACATTGTGGAAAAAGTGTCCACCATTGTCATAATCATCTTCACTGCTTTTAAAATTTCCACTTGAGGGAAATTCTCCATCATATTCATTGGTGTCTTGGAAATCTTCATCGGTACCTTGAAACCCCTTACTTGGAGGAAAATTTTCATTCCAATCATTTAAACGTTGATCATAGTCTCCACTTTGACCTACATTTTGATTATTTTCATTACTATTAAACTGATGAATAGATTTATCACCATCATATTCCTCCTCTTCATCATCGGTGCCTTCAAAGTCCTTTGATTTAGGACTTTCACGAGGAACATGTTGAATAAAATTGCTTGCAATGTGATCAAAATTCTGACTAGCTGAAAAATACGATGTCTCATTTGCATTACAAACATTCCTATCGCATTTCCTAGTCCCAACAGAAGAGGTATGTGAACAATTTGTTGATGTCTCAGAAATAAAATCTTCTTTGTCTGACAAAGCCATCCCTTCTCTCTAAGAACATAGAATGATACAAATGCTCATCCGACATGTGACATTATTATAACTTATGTAATGATCTTTTCCCTCTAAATCCCCCACCTTCAAAAAATTTCCCCCCAAAATTTCCCCCTCAAATTTTTCCCTCCAAAATTTCCTCCCAATTTTTTTTTCGCTTATTTTCCCTTAAAAATTAAAAACAACTTTTACTCTTTTATTTCGTTATTTACATGTTAAATACAATATTTCTCATGTTTATTTATTTATCCCACATTCATTAAACATATTGATGATCCATATAATTTTAGGTATATATGTAGACCATATACCTAATTTTTATTTATCCCACATTCATTATACTAACAGTGATTTATATCATCTGTGTTATATATATACAGTATTGTTTTATCTTTTTACATTGTGTTATATCTTGGGTAGTATTCGTTAAAGGATTTGGAGCAAGCTACAAGGGAGAAACATCGAGAAGACATTCGAGGAGAATCTAGCATTTCAAAGGTTAGTTATTTTTAAAATTCTTACCATTTACCAAAACAACAATTATAAGATTATCTTTGAATCACATAATATTTTTTCATGCGAAAATTAGAAAACCTTATATGTGTTTAGATGTTTTCTAATTTTTTCTAAAAAAAACCTGATCTCTTTTTTAAATTGAGACCTTTTTAAAAAAAAAAATAACAAAATCCTTAATATTTTTTGGAAAAAAAAAGTCAAATTTAGGTATAGTTTTGTAAAAAAAATTAACTTTTTTTTTGACTTTTACTTAAATGTTTTTAGTTTTGGCCCATGGTGGTTATTGGGTAATGTTTGGGGCTTGGTCGTGGGGGCTGGGGTGATGTCGAGCATCGCCCTAACCTCCCCACGGCTAACGCGCTTGGGGCTTGGCCGCGAGGTGTTAGGGTTATGCCTGACATCGCCCTAGCCCGACCAACCCCGTGGCCAAGCCATGGGAACGCCCACAACTTGGTCATGCCCACGGGGTTGGTCGGGCTAGGGCAATGTCGGACATTGCCCCAGCCCCCCGCGACCAAGGCACGATCCCACGGGAGGGTTGGGGCGATGCCCGACATCGCCCCAACCCCCCACGACCAAGGCACGGTCCCGACATAAGCCTAATAACTCCATGGGTCAACATTTTTTAAATATGGGTAATTTTTTTTTATTTTTATTTTTTTAAATTAGTTCTTATATTCAATGTTTTTTTGTTTTATTTATTATAATGTAAAAGGCCTAATTTTATTTTTTTATCTTATAGGAAAATGACAAGAAATAGATTATTTATGAATATATATGGATCACAACCTGCAATAATGGCATCCAAAAATGCAATTGGAACCTCCATGAATGTTAGGCAACAAAATGATAGCATAACACCTGAGCTATGAAGGGCAATGAAGAATGTTAGAGAATGGAAATCTGTGGAAGGTGAAAACAAATTGGAATATTCTTGGTTTATTAAAGACAAGCAAGGCAACAATGGAGATCATATATATTTGTATTGTGTCAAATTAGAACATGTGCAAGGAAATTATCAGGCACTTGGCTTGTTACGATATATATGTTTGGTGCCAGCCACAAATATTGTTTATGCACTTGTCAAACAAGACATAACTTATATCAAGTTTCAATTTTGTTTCAAATCAAGCAATTATAACAAGAATGAATGTTTTTCAGAATTATGTGCATCCATCGTTGATGACATTGAGAAAGACAATGTAAGCTTTTTATTTCTATTTTTGCGTTGTTTAATATTTTTAGTATCATGGAAATGTTTTAATTTTATTTAACATGAAAATGTTATATTTTGTTTTTACAGGATTTTGCTGAACGACTTTCACATATGTTAGTGGGGATTTATGTTACGAGAAAAATCACTCTATGGCATGGGGTAAACCACAATAGACGGAAATGACCGTAGAAATCAACTCTAATATCAAGTATGTTATATAAATAAACATGCTAACAAGACAATATAAAGAGCCTGCCTTGTCCAGACGTTCGATGAAGTCCATCGTTGAGCACTTGACACAAAGTTTTATACTTGCAACTTGTTCTCAACAACCAAGATACACAAACATATGATGACAATATATAAATTTATCACATATAATAGCATAATCCATCAATATTCATAACAAATATTCCCATGGAATAACAATTCAAATATTTGCAAGACATTAATTGGGCGAGAAAAGAGTATTTCTATTAAAATATGATCAACATAAGTGTATGATGACAAACTTCCGTGTCGGCACGTCTCAGAACCTAGAAACTTAGTCCCTTCCAGCTGGGTCTCCACCACTTCAATCCTCCACCAAAGGCAAGCTCATATAAGAGAGACAATGAGGTTCTCCATCAAATAGGGAAGAGTTTGGGGGCTGAACAATGTGTTCAAACTTAAAAAGACGAAGGGATGTAGACTCAATATGAAGTGAATAATTTCTCCAGAGTAACTTTGCTCTCAAAGTTGAATTCTTCTCCCCTCTTCCACAACTTGTATATGGCCCATTTATAGCCTTCAAATGGAACTAAAGGGTTGAGTCGAAACGTTTCTAGTATATGGAAGGTCAAGGATCATGGATATCGTGACGTGACATGGAAACCCGACACCATTTTTTAATTTTGGGCACAAAACCCAATGTACACGGGTTGTAATGGTGCAACTTGCGTATACACATGTTGTATAGCTGTTAGGGCGCGTATATGTGGAAAAATATTATTTTTAGCTCTGGAAATTGCAAAAAGGGACTTCAAGTCTGTACAGGGAAATGGAAAAGGTCTTCTGAGCAAGTTGCATGGGATGAGACAAATCTTGTTATAACAATTTACTCTACAGAGAATAATATCATGGATGTCATGAACGCTTTTCATATTGAGAAGACACAAGAAGGAAGGAAAAAGAAACAAAAAGTAATGGAGGTTGACCCTGCAAAAGTAGATAGAGAAGAACTTGAAAGAAGAAAGAAAAATCTTCATTCTAGAAATCCTAAAATGGTTCCATTTGAAAATGAGGAAACTCTAAATGAAGATTTTGTTGAGATTGGTGTCAATGAGGTTATCACTCCTTCTCGCAAAAAAAATAAACAAGATAAACACAAAAGAGCGATGGATGATGATGAGTCTATTCCTATTGATTATGAAGAAGTCATTGATTTAGATGAAACACATTTAAATCATAAGAGGAAGAAAACAAATCTTGATAATATTCAATAAGCCATCGTTAGCTCAAAGTATTATAGTGAAAGTCCTAAAGGTAGCAGAGAAATAATAACACCAGGTGTTGATCTAAAGGATGGTATTATGAAAACAACACAAAATGCCATTCAAAATAGAATGAGGACGACAAACTTAGTTGATGATGGTCACATATTTCAATTGAATGTGAAACAACTTTATAAACTCACAGAAGGGCAAGAAAAATATCAAATTAGAAAATTGCATCACTTGCATATTCACAATTTGAAAGCATTGATTAGGTACAATCCATATGCACATGTGGTTGACTACTTAGTTCTTGTTGACCCAATGAAAGTTCCTATGAGGGAAGAATTTGATAGATCAAAATGTTTTGACAACAAATATTATGTGATTGAAGAAAATCATTCTACAGAGGCTATAAGAGAATTGATGCAAGAATATCCCAATAATCTTCTTTTTGACACAGTCGAATGCATAATTTATGTCGATTTAACTTATTCAGAAGAAAAGTTACTAGCATGGGATCATAACACACACAATGAGTACATAATGTCTATGGCTTTCATTCAAAGGGTGAGATTTATCCATAATGAATTTTCTGAAATATGTCATGAGGAGAGATCAAATGTTGATGTCAAGTTTCAAAAACAATGTTGTATGGAAATAAGATTCTGATTTAATGATCAAAATACAAAAGAAAAAAATTGCAACAAAAGTGATATATTTAGAGTTGTGGATATATATTTTGAATTGGGATTTAGAACTGGACAGGTATGGGATTTGATAGATGAGATCTTCACCCTATGGGAAAATATTAGTATAAAAAATCAAAGAGTTAGGAAGGCTAAACCATTGACATGTGGCACAAGTAAGACAGGTCCTGACATAAAAAATCTTCCAAATGGTATGACTATAACACCTTTGAGATCAATACAAGGAGTGAAGAATGATAAACTTATCATAACTATATTATCACGTGTTAGGTTGGGAGAATTGTCAATGGAAGAAATGTGTGATGAATTTAAAAAGTAAGTTTGTTGAGTTATTTTTATTTATGTTAGGACAAGAATTTTTTTTATTTTTTAGTTTAACATTATTTTTGTTTTATTTAGTCACAAGGTTTATATGATAATACAAAAGGAAATGGTCAAGATGTTGAATGGAGAAAGTTGGGATAATGTTAAACTCAACTATCTAGATTCAAGCTCTTCAGCGATATTGAAACATTTTTTTGTTGCATTCAAAAAGGTATGTTGATTTATTACATTCATATTATTAGTTTGTAAGTTATTTTATTTCTATTTTAATAGTTATAGATATATAACTATATGTTTGTTTGTTTCATTAAAGATGCCAATATAGAATGCAAATGGAGTACCTGAAACTTTCAAAAGTTTTATTAAAAAAGCCAAGTTTGAAAGAGAAAGAAGGAGACGTGTTCAAAATGTTCAATTTGATGACACCCTTGATCACTACATTTGGAATGGGCTCGACACTGTTCAATATAAAGTGATATTAGGTGATTGTGAACAACTTGCAAATATTGTTCCTAAAAAAGAATACTCCCTAGTTATTGCAAATATCCTTCGTGGTTATAATATCCAAAACATTGGATATGATATTGAGCCTTATACTTACCAAGCTTTCAATAATGTGGTTATGGGATTTACATAAGTTACAACAACACCATTTTGGAGATTTCTAGTATTTCATTTAGACACATAACAAGGATTAGTACAATCAAGCTTCAAGGGGAAATAAAATACAAGGATGCAGTTTGATTGGTAAGATATTGAAAGTGTATGTTTAGCAATTGAGATTAGAAAACAATTTTATTAATTCACAAGTTAATTGAATTTGCACTTATTTATGGTACATGCACAAGCCTAATATTCAGAGCTCCAATATAGAATCATTTAAACATGATTTTGAGAGTATACATCTTGCAACCTGGACAAAAGAAGATTCTTATAATTCTATTTTTGTCAATGCAAAGGATATTGGTATACAATGTTGTGGTTATAAACCTAACATATGAGGAAAAAGATTTGAAAGGAGAGATGGTTAACATTTATAAAAAACCACAAACATTAATTAATTATCCTATAGATACATTTTCAAATGAAGGATATTGGGTTTTGGATTTGTTCTCGGGTTCAGGTAATAATTATGATCTATATTTATGAAATCATACTTCAATCTTATATTATTTTTAATTTATGTATTTTTATAGTATCAAACGTCATTATTTATTTTGTATTTGGTGATTAGGTACAACATTAGCGTGTTCCCTACATAAAGGAATGAATTGCATAGCCATTGAAAGTGACCCAATGCAGTGCAGTTTTATTCAACAAAGAATTAATGTTATTCCAGCTCTTCCAGATAAATGCAAGAAGTTTCCTTGAGGAAATGAGATTTTAGTGAATCAAAGGTGGAAAAATTGTCAAAGGAACCTCAAGTACCATTAGGAGGAATGACTGGAAAGGATCACTTTGGAGAACTTGCGGACATCAAAGAACCAATGGAAGAACAAAATGACACAATGGAAGCACAAAATGACGTCGAAAAAGATGATAATGTGTCTGTTGAGAATGATGAATTTGGGATATATGATATTGTTGATTAGTTTAAAGATGTCTTTGAAGATGATGCTCAATTTTGCAAATTTTTTATGAGCTATAACTGTAATGTTTTGACTTTCAAATTTTAAAATAAGAATAAAGATGTATCTATTGTTGTTTTGTGATGAATATTTTTATTGTTTTTTATTTATTTTTATTTGTATGTGAATCACTACACATTGGAAAATTTTATTAAATGTTGTCATTTTTTACTTCAAATATATAAAAATATGAAATAAAACGATAATTTTTTTATAAAAATTTGACTTTTTTTGTTTAATTATGTCCATAAAAACATTTTATTTGACATGTTATTTTAAGGAATATGTACCAAAATGTATAGGTTTTTTTTATTATATATGGCTATAAAATGTGTATTATTTTTGTTAAATATTAAAAAATAGTGTTATTTAACTACAATTTTTTTCGATGTATTGAAGTAAAGGTAAACAATGTGTTAAAAATGATGGTTTTCACTATATTTAAAAAGTATGGAACAATAAATTAATCAAGGAGATAAAATTATATGAAAAATCGTAACTTCCAAAAAGTAAATGGTAAAAATTATTTTTAAGATTGAAAGAAACATGAAAAAATTACTAAAAACACCGTTGAATAAAAATAAAAATAAAAATTACAAAAAAATGAAAATAGATGAAAAATAAGCATTTAAAAAATAATGTGGAACATTGTGGATCGAAAAATTAAAATACCAAAAACCACCTAAAAACGGAGGGGGGGTGCTACCGGTAGCACCATTTTTAAAAACGGGGTAAAAAATTGGACCCCCCAAAAAACGAGAACTCTGTAGAGTTCTTGTTAAGTTGGTAACTATGTTTGTTGTCAAGGTAGAAACATAAGTCTAGTGGAAGAGTGAGTTGTGTGGGGAAATAATTTAGGCGGAGAAATGGTATATGCGGAGATACAATTCATGCAGAGAAGTGGTACTATGTCAAGTTCTTTGCACATGATATGAGTTGGAAATTGACTAAGTATGAGTTATGTAGTAGACATGTAGCAGGGAAGTTATACAAGAAATGATACTGCAAAATAAGTCCATGCAAAAAGAAGTGTATGTGGAGAAATGTTACATGCAGAGATGGGTGATATGTCAAGCGCTCCGCATGGGACTTAACTCACAAATTGGCAAGTATGGGACAATAGTATAGAGAGGAGTAGGGTCATGCGGTAAAAATGAATGTAGAGAAAATGTCTTTTGCAGAGAAAAGGTCATTTGTGAAGAAAAGGTCGTTTGTGGAGAAAAGGTTGTATGTCGATTTCTCTGCAACAAAACAAAGTTCAAAAATAAACTATGTGTCGAATCTTGCGATAAAGTGAAATACTAATGTGGAATGCAGAGAAATGCTCGACATGTTGAGTATGGGGTATGAACTTGGTGTAAGGACTCTCTACATGGTGTAAGTCATAGATTCAACAAAGAGTTGAAAATGCATGTCTTTTCCATAAAGTAATGAGGAAATGTAGGGCTCGTGCGGGATGTAGAGAGTTACAGGTTGGGATGAAAATAAAGCATTTCTGCATAGTATAAGCTAACATTAAATACAAGATTGATACATAAAAATGGATCAATCATACAATACGTACAAGAATATTCATTCAGTTGTGAAGGTGGTTCGGTCCCATAATTATTATTGGGTCATTGTATGTGTTCTTGGCGCACCGTGTGCTATTGTGGGCATCGTGTATTGTTATTCCATAGCATCCCTAACGAAACTTAGTGTTCGTTGTTATAGGCACACACAAGATACTAAAATATGTGTGCAAGATTGTGTGTTGTGCAAACAAAAAGTTAGAGTGTGCACACAACATTTTGGAGTGTTTGTATAAGCTCTAGAACATGTTGCACATAGGTTACCTACCACCAATTGTCATAGAGGTTTTGGGTGCTACCTTGGAACCTATGAGGTTGTTGCCCCTTTGCCTTGTGAAAGGAATTAGTGATTGAGGGTGCCTTGGTTAGAGAATATCAAAGCGAGGGATGACACTCCTCGATGTTAGTGAATCTATGCACCAAATGCTCATGGTTGTGCCTCAAATAATTAATGAAAAATACTAATCTTGAGTTGCAACAGTTCACTAGTTGCACTAATTAATCACCTAGGCCCATGTGAAATTAAGTTTTGTTAAAAACCCATCTCAACCTTTACATTATTATCAATATCAGAGTTCATGCTTTTATTGTTTAAATAGTCAATTATAAAGTAAATGTATAAATTCAAAAGCACAACCTTTATCCTTCCACACCAACTCTACCAACTATCATAAAATTCTTAGCATGTGATGTTATAAGATAACTCACTACAATAAGAGATCTTTATGTTAGGATTTAAGTCCACATTAATAACCCTCCTCTTATTTTCTATGAGTTATTTTGTGTTGACACAATTCCCATTCCAAGAAACCTCGAGGAGGTATGATACAAGAAAAAAAATGACATCCCTCAACTTGTGTAAACTCATGGGTGAGTGTTAGAGTTCACATGGGCACCCATGGCGTAACAATGAGTCTGTGAGAAGGGAAACTTAAATCTCAATTGCCACTCCAACAATTTTCACCCATACATAAAGTTAGTATTTAAATACTAGTTTTATTATTATTATTAGTATTGTTATTATTATTATTGTCGAGAGGTTTGAAACATTGGTCAAGATGGGATGATGATATTCTCTCTCCACGGGGATAATTACCACAACGATGTAGTCTTTTTCATCATGTGAAATGATGGAGCTATCATGGTAATCAAATCTAGTTCAGCAGGACACTTACTATAAAGCGCTACACAATATCCCCCCTCTTAAGAAGCAATGGAAATTTGACACTTGTAAATATGAAGCATCTTCAAATACTTTTAAAAAATGCTTCATTCCACCATTATTGTAAACAATAATATACATATTAGGTATTTTTTATGAAAAAAAATGAAGAGGATTGCAAGGTAACCACCATGAGCTAAAGGAGATTGGGCCTAATCTAGACCAACTAATAAAATTATGCTAAAGGATATAGCCCATCAAAACTGTCATTTAGGCATACAATAAAGCAACCATAATTTTTATAAGCCCCTCAATGCAACCATATAAAACCACGAAGTCTCACCTTTGAGGATTGAAAAGCAAAAATCACTTAAAACCATAAAAATCAACCAAGCATTCATCAAGATTAGACCTACATATGGAGGGGGTCATCTTCATTAGTAGGGGTGGTCCTTCATCCATTCTTAACCAACTCAATGTATCATGTAGTTGGTTTATGATTATCCCAATTAGTGTCCCTGAGTGACTTCTTTTTCTATAAGATAACAAACACAAGCATCAATGATTTATCATTATAGGGCCATAATGGGGGGCTACAATGCCAACCATTGTTATGCTATAATATTTTATGGATGACATGACCAACTCCATATTCTTTGATCATTATAACTACCTAGAACATGTGGATCATGTAGTAGAAGAGGTGACAAGAGGCTCCTTAATCATGTTGTAAAGAGCCCCTCTTTGATATTCCAAGATTGGGTGTAGATGCACCACATCCAATCACACTTTAAAACATGATCAATGTTCTTCACATAAAGGTTGACATAATTAAGAACATTGCCAAAGAAAAAACATTTGACCGTGCGAACTTGGTCAAACATAAAATCATTAGAGATGATTTCTACCTAGTGAAATACTACTTTCATCTGAATGGAAAAGTGTATAATATACACAATGTACCTTGGAATGTAGGACATCGAACCCTGTCGCACTAGTCATGAGAAAAGCCAAGAGAAGTCATGGTACAACTCGTATAACAAGCATATATGAATGTGGGTAGTATTGTTTGGCATTGTTGAAGGTGATCCCATAAATCCCTTCAACAAATTCATTGCACCATCTTGGGAGTGCATAAAATAATCAGCGTCCGAAATCCTTAGAGATTTATTGGGAGTGGGGAGTTGTAGCATTTTCTTAAATAATTTTGGCATCAAAAGAATGAGATTTCTCCCCTCAACAACAACTTTAATCATCCTGTGCTTTGAGTTGAACCGATTGGCACATCAATAAACTAATTCCTTAAAATAAAAAACTTCAGGCATACAACCAACCTTGGCTAGACCAGTTGTCCAACTCTTATTAGCAATCTCCTTCTCCGAAGTAAGGTTGGAATACCTTTGATAGGTCATCGACGAGTGGAAGTCTTTGTTTTGGCACGTGAGGGAGTTGACAATGTCTTCACATAATGGTTTATTTTTCCTTTTGCTTGGCATATTTCCCACTTTTTTCAATACACTTTGAGATATGTGCAAGTTGTTAATATGAATTATTGAGTTTAGCTGATATAAGCCCTAGATCATTAATAGTCATTAATGATACATCCTTTCGTTATGTACATTCTCCTTCAGAATGCTTGCGGACTATTAATACCAATTATCCTTCGTGAATGAATAATCTTTTGGAAAGAGCGATAATAAGCCTCCTTTGATTGTGACAAGCGTCTTTTCCTTGTGAATAAAAACATCATAAATGCACCATAAATTGCCTCGAGAACGAAGATTAAGAATGGTTGTGTAGCAAGAAATTCACTAAGTATGGAAAACTTGATGTGCTATCGAGGTAGAAATATAAGTCTCGCAGAGGAGTGAGTTGTGTGGGGAAATGATTTAGGCGGAGAAATGGTACATGTAGAGATACAATTCATGCAGAGAAGTGGTATTATGTCAAGTTCTATGCACATGATATGAGTTGGAAATCGACTAAGTATGAGTTATGTAGTAGATAGGGAGTGGGGAAGTTATACGGGAAAAGGTACTACAGAATAAGTCAATGCAGAAATAAGTGTATGTGGGAAAATGTTGCATGCAGAGATGGGTGATATGTCAAGTGCTCCGCATGGGACTTAACTCACAAATTGGCTAAGTATAAGACAATAATATAGAGAGGAGTAGGGTCAGGCGGTAAGAATGAATGTAGAGAAAATGTCTTTTGCAGAGAAAAGGTCATTTGCAAAGAAAATGTCATTTGTGGAGAAAAGGTCATATGTCGATTTCTCCGCAATGAAAGAAAGTTCAAAAATAAACTATGTGTCGACTCTTGCGAGGAAGTGAAATTCTAATGTGGAATGGAGAGAAATGCTCTCCATGTTGAGTATGGGGTATGAACTTGGTGTAAGGGCTCTCTACATGGTGTAAGTCATGGAATCAACGAAGTGTTGAAAATGTATGTCTTTTCCATAAAGTAATGAGGAAATGTCGGGCTTGTGCAGGATGTAGAGAGTTATGGGTTGGGATGAAAATAAATCATTTCCGCATAGTATAAGCTAACATTAAATACAAGATTGATACATAAAAATGGATCAATAATACTATAGGTACACGAATATTCATTCAGTTGTGAAGGTGGTTGAGTTCCATAGTTATCATTGGGTCATTGTCTGTGTTCTTGGCGCACTGTGTGTTATTGTTGGCATCATGTATTGTTATTCCATAACGTCCCTAACGACAATTAATGTTCCTAGTTATAGGCACACACAAGATACTGAAATATGTGTGCAAGATTGTGTGTTGTGCACACAAAATGCTAGAGTGTGCATGCAAGATTTTGGAGTGTATGTATAATCTCTAGAACTTGTTGCACATAGGTTATCTGCCACCAATTGTCATAGAGGTTTTCGGGTGCTACCTTGAAACCTATGAGGTTGTTGCCCCTTTTCCTTGTGAAAGGAATTAGTGAGTGAGGGTTCCTTGGTTAGAGAATATCAAAGCAAGGGATGACACTCTTTGATGTTAGTGAAGCTATGCCCCAAATGCTCATGGTCGTGCCTAAAATCATTAATGAAAAATACTAATGTTGAGTTGCAACAGTTCATTAGGTGCACTAATTAATCACATAGGCCCATGTGAAATTAACTTTTGTTAATACCCCATTATTGTCAAGATTAGAGTTTGTGCTTTTATTGTTTAAATAGTCAATTATAAAGTAAATGTATCAATTCAAAAGAAAAACCTTTATCCTTCCACACCAACTCTACCAACTATCATAAAAATCTCAGCATGTGATGTTATACGATATCTTGCTACAATAAGAAATCTCTATGTTGGGATTTAAGTCCATATTAATAGCCCTCCTCTTATTTTCTATGAGTTATTTAATGTTGACACAATTCCCATTCCAAGAAACCTCGAGGAAGTATGATACAAGCAAAAACAATCACATCCCTCAACTAGTGTAAACTCATGGGCGAGTGTTAGACTTCACATGGGTACCCAGGTCATAACAATGAGTCTGTGAGAAGGGAGAACTTATATCTCAACTGCCTCTCCAACAATCTTCACCCATACATAAAGTAAGTATTTAAATACTAGTTTAATTATTATTATTATTGTCAAGAGGTTTGATTGGTTGGTCAAGTTGGGGTGATGATATTCTCTCTCCCAAGGGATAATTACCACGACAATGTAGTTTTTTTCGTCATGTGAAATGGTGGAGCTATCATGGTCATCAAATTTAGTTGGGCATGACACTTACTATAAAGCGCTACACAATATCCCCCCTCTCAAGAAGCAATGGAAATTTGACACTTGCAAATATGAAGCATCTTCAAATGCTTCTATAAAATGCTTCATTCCACCATTACTGTAAACGATAATGTACATATTAGGTAATTTTTATGAAAAAAATGAAGAGGATTGCAAGGTAACCACCATGAGCTAAAGGAGATTAGGCCTAATCTTGACTAACTAATAAAATTATTCTAAAGGATAGAGCCCATCAAAGTTGTCACTTAGGCATATAATAAAGCAACCGTAATTTTTATAAGCCCCTTGGTGCAACCATATAAAACCACGAAGTCTCACCTTTGAGGAATGAAAAGCAAAAATCACTTAGAAACATAAAAATCAACCAAGCATTCGTCAGGATTAGACCTATAGATGGAGGGGGTCATCTTTATTAGTAGGGGTGGTCCTTCATCCATTCTTAACCAACTCGATGTACAAGATAGTTGGTTTATGATTATCCCAATTAGTGTCCCTAAGTGACTTCTTTTTCTACAAGATAACAAACACAAGCATCAATGCTTTATCATTCTAAGGCCATAATGGGGGGCTACAATGCCAACCATTGTTATGCTATAATATTTCATGGTTGACATGACCAACTCCATATCTCTTTGATCATTATAACTACCTAGAACATGTGTATTAGGTAATAGAAGAGGTGACAAAACGCTGCCTACTCATCGTGTAAAGAGCCCCTCTCCGATACTCCAACATTGGGTGTAGATGCACCACATCCAATCACACTTCAATACATCATCCTTTTTCTTCACATAAAGGTTGACATAAATAAGAACAATGCCAAAGAAAAAACATTTGACTGTGCAAACTTGGTCAAACATAAAATCATTGTTGTTTTTTCAATACAAGAGAACAATTCAATTATGATAAGCGTGGAAATAATGTCCATGGTATTTTTTTCTTCTTAAAAGAGTACTTTTCCAAGAGATGGGAGCAACGAGGCATTGGCGACAAAACTTAACAAGCAAGCTTTAGATCAACTTGTATAGATGTAGAACCAATACAAACATTTAAGGTTCTTAGGATGATCGCATAATGGACATAAGGTCAGAAGAGCCCAAGAGCCCAAGGTGGACTAATTGATGATTAATTGCAAGATCCCTAAGAATGAGGCAATTTTGGTTTTTTTTAAAGAGAGAATATTTTGATCACAATGCAATGAGTGTGCACCTCTTCAATATGGCTTTCAATGAAGCTAACCCGATTTGCAACATTTAATCATAACTCCTTTAACTAAGACACTATATGTGCGGTATGTTTCTTGCCATAGTTGGCGAGGACTTTCATTTAGCCCCAATTGTAGAAAACACCTATATTTATTTTGGTAGATGTTTCTGATATAACAATGCAATATGTGTCAATTGACTCTAGCTCAAGCACTTGTAAGAAGGAGTGTTATACTCCCCACCCATGATCAATTTCCACAAATGACATGTTGAGCTCTTAATGAGTATATTGTTTTATTGGCCTTGAACCTGCAAGAATCTAGTTTACCCTAATTACCATTCTCAAAATGAAGAAAAGTGCTAAATATATTCTCTAGAATTTGTATTTCATAAAGAAAAACAATAAACATGTACAACATCAAAATCAAAATATGTTCAATAAAACTAAACAAAATTACAACATTCTACTCAAACTCTTTTAACTGAGAAATTGCAAGTAAGGATATTTATTTCACCAAAATCATTAAAAATTTGTACCTAACCCTCATTGCAATACATTACCACAATGTACTATACCGTTTACCTTTTTTT
>SNQJ01S0028691.1:66586-98682 GCA_010110895.2 Picea sitchensis
CCGTTGGGCCATTTTGATGCCTAAGGGCATATAGAATAAATCCAGCTTATCCAAGCCCTGAATTTCTTGCAGGATGCATTTCACTAGGTGGGCTAGGAAAGCCCCACTATGGAAGTCACCCCGTGTCCTTTGGGATTTTAGGATCAAGAGGCCTTTGATAGAGAGCTAGTGCCACAGCTTCATTGTTCGTGGAGATTCCAAGCCCCCATGCAAACTTGATTTCTTGATTTCCTTCTGAGGATGTGATGATTCCTCTTGCAGTTGCCACACCTGAATCCTTTGTAAAACTTTAGTGAATAAAACTCAAGTATTATAATGCTACGGACTATTCAAATGTTACGTCTGTAAATTATCAAAAGATAAAACTTAGAGAAGTAGTAGTAAACTATTTTAAGTTTATTCACAAAATTTTCAAAAATAAAGCTGGATCAACTATTTTAAAGAATTTTGTTACATGTATGATGTTACAAAGAATGTTAAGTGTCATGACCGGAGTTTTGGCTAATTTTCATATTTCAGTTAATGTTAGATGAAGTGCACATTCTGCAAAAAATAAGAATCCTTTGTAAGTTTTTATTGAATAAAACTTGAACACTTATAATGCTTTAAATTTCTTCATACATTTTGAAGAAACAAATTTCATTCAAAATCTTTAAAAACTAAAACTTGAACAATTCAAACGTTACATTTGTAAATTTTCAAAAAAGAAAAAGCTTGGAAAATACACTTTTAAATTTATCCCTTAGTTTTCAAATAATAATGCAGATTCAACTCTCTAAGATCATCTTCATAAATGCACTATGTTACCAAAGATCATGAAATATCATGACCAATATTTTGGCTTATGCTATTTCATATTTCAGTTAACAGCAGTGTTACCAACATCGACAGCGACAAAATATCGTCGAGGGTCCGAAAACGAAAATATCGGCAACATCGGGGAAAATATCGTAAGAACGAAAAAAATACAAAAATATTCATTTTTTTCAATTTTTTAAATATCTAAAGCATCAACAACATCAAATAAATGCATTTCGACAAAAATATGAAAAGAGAACTGATATATAAGATGTCAAGTGAATACATCACAGTTTATAGATCAACACTGAATCATGTCATGAGTCTAAAGCCTCAAAATATCATAAAAAAAATATAATAAGTGACAAATGTATCTCATCATCATGAGTCATCTACAATGAAATCAAATAAAGTCTAATGATTCCCTCTGCCCCTTTTACGGGAAAAGGTGATACCTTTTCCTCTAGAGGAAGAAGCCCCTAGGGCTGGCATTGGACTCTGACGTCCTGTAGAAAATGCAGGAGCTAGACTTTGGTGTCCTCTACTGGTGCTACTGCCAAGTACAACTCCCTCTGTCGGAGTTCATGAAGATGGTGGATGACTCTGCTCTGTAACATCCTCCTCCTGCTCCTCCTCTGCTACTGCCCCCTCTACCTCCTCCTGTATCCAATCAGGGATCGATTCTAAGATAGGCCTCTTGGACTCAACCCTCCATGTAGCACTGGTGTCAATCCCATCCAACGAGATGGCGTCCACATCAGGTGTTTTCTGAATCTGCCTCACCAACAATCGGAGATTGTAGTAGACATATACCATGTCATTGAGGCGTTGGGATTCCAGCCTGTATGAGGGCCATAAATTATAAATTAATAATAATATTCTAATTATAATTATAATTTATAATGAATTAAAAATTTAATTTGAAAATTTGTAACCTGTTGCACCTCTTGGTGTGTATTTTCTCAAATGCACTCCAGTTGCGCTCGCATCCTAAAGAGCTACATGTTTGGTTAAGCACTCGAATGGCAAGTTTTTGTAGATGGGGTACTCTACCACCATAGCTTGTCCACCAAGCATCTACAACAAATTAGAGAAACATAAGAAAAGACGTTGAAATTTGAAAATTAAAAGTTGAAAGTTAAAAGTAGCCCATTGTGGGCTTGTCTCCATCAACCAACCGAAGAACCTTTACCAAAGGTTTGCTAATGGCAACCATCTCCTCCACTCCCACCCAGAAGCTCTCTTGGTATAACACAAGCCTACATATGGCCTCCCCCTTCGGTTTACGACTAAATGATAAATCATCCCACTCATGTGAAACAAATATCATCTTCAAGTTCCGCATACAAGCCAAGATAGATCGAAGAGATATGAAGCTAGTGGCAAAGCACATGATTGCAGGCCGCACCAACTCCCTGTTATTTGTGAATCTTCTCATCAAGTTAAGCACATATGCATGATTATATATGAATTTTGTGATGCTCTTAGCCGATTCAACAATATCCCTGATATAAGGAATTTTTCCCATATCCTCTAAAATCAAATCTATACAATGTGCAGCACAAGGAGTCCAAAACAATGTAGGATACCTCTACATAAGCATCCTACCTGCAGCAACATAGTTTGCAGCGTTGTCCGTTATGACTTGGACAACATGTTGTGGACCCACCTCCCGAATGAACTCATCCAATAAGTCACATAACAATGATGCATCTTTAACATGTGCAGATGCATCAACAGATTTAACAAACATTGTCCCCTTGGGACAATTAACCAAGAAGTTAAGAAGTGTCCTACATTTCTGGTCCGTCCAACCATCTGACATCATGGTGTATCCAATGATTTCCCATGATGCCTTAAGCTCCTCCAATCTGCTAGCACAATCAATCTTTTCATTCTGAAGGATAGGTCCTCTCAATTCCTCATAAGTAAGGGCCTTGTACCTCGGGCCAACAACAACAACTGCATCAAACATTGGTTGATAGAATGGGTTGTTCTTGGAAATGTTAAAAGGAATGTCACTCCATAAGAAACACTTACCCACCAACTTATCAGCCTCTTCCTTCTCCTTTTGTTTTACCATTGACCTGATAGAAGGTTGTGCARCAGGTGTGGTTCTAGAAACAAAATACGATGAGGTAGAAGGTGGAATTGAAGCAGCCAAACTTCCCTCAGATATTCTACCTCMCCTTGAAAATTGAGCTTTCTTGGCTTCCCTGTAATCTCTGGGTAAATCCATATCCTCAAGCGCTTTGTTGGCAATATGCATGATTTCCGGGGTTGATTTTGGGAAAATATCCACTTCATGTCCCGGGATTTTTGCAAGGTGCTATTTCAGTCGGGTAATTCCCCCCATCATTCTCATCCTACACAACTTCCCTATTCAAACCCCCCTCAGGAACACCATATTCCCACATAGCATCCATTTTTTTCGGCATTTTCAATCTTCAAGTGATCAAACCTAGGGCACAAAAATAGTGGAAAAAAATTAAAATCACCGTTTAACTTTTAAAGAATCAAGATTCAAGATAATAGAGTCTACAAGTAATAGTAAATACAAATGTTCAAAATGGGGGAAAAGTTGAAAACTGATAAATGAAAAAAATTAAAAAAAACCTATCATGAATTTGCAAAAATATAAAAAAAATTTGTTGGAAATCAATCCACACTCCAAAATAATTTTATGGCAGCTAAAAAAAACAGTCCCTAACTACCAAGATGAAGGATACATAGCAAAAAAAAACAAAAAACAAAATAAATGGTGCAAACTGTTGCCCATACCTGCAAATGCGCCCTTGATTGAGGGAAATCAATCCCAACTTCACAATGAACAGGTTATAGTGCTCAAAATCTCGCTCCTCCTCGTCTTTGGTTGAAGGCAAACTTGCTTCTTTCTCCTTTGCTCTCCAAACCCCACACTTCACTTGCAAAATGACAAAAAAAAAGTCAAATTCGGGTTTTATTTCCGGCCCTGTCCACGTGCTGAGATAATTTCGATTGTAGCGCGATATTATCGCGATATTTTCGTAATTCGCGTGATATTATCGCTGGGAGTAAATAGCGCGCTATTTTTGGTGATAATATCGCCGAGACCTGTTTTGGCGATATTATCGTGATGTTGATAACAGAGGTTAACAGTACCTCAAGTGCAGTCACGGCAATGCATTCTTAATTATTTTTGTCAATTGCAGTCATGAAGATGTATTCTTAATTTTTTTACTCATCAAATAATTGTCGAATTTTCTGTGCAGTAGATTTTGCATGTTGTTATGTTTGTTTCAGTAGTGTATTAGTTATGCCAAGATGAAGCATTTGCCAGTCTATAATACTGTTTCATGCGTGGTAAAAAAAGTTGAAGGGGAGATAGGAAATTTATATGGTCAATAGTATGCCCTGTAAGATAATCTTTGGTAAATTACAGTAATTTGTATTACGCTCTGTAAAGATAATCTTAGGTAAATTACAGTAATTTGCATTAGAATAAAGTCATAGGCTACTCAGACCAAAAGCTATTTCAATTTATTTAGTGGAGTTTGTTTCATCTCAACAGTGATGAATAATAGATTACAGCATGCAAACACACAGTTATGAATGTTCTGATAATTTAATTTATTGTAATCTATCCACCAGTGGCAATGGTCCTGACAACTCTATTATGCTGGCCCCTGGCAGTGTTATTCTTGCTTTTGCTGGGTGAAATTTGTACAGAATAGTTGCAGTTAATGTATTTAATCTACCTACTCAAGTTTTGGTGTAGGCAAATTATGCTGATCATGTAGTTATATCTGGCAGGGCTAGGTCTAAACCTATAGTTTTTAACAGCCATTTTCCTGGAACTAGTCAGAGGAACAAACTTCTTAACAAAATTTCAGTGAAACAAAAATCGATTTTGAAATAGCTGTTTTTATAGATTTAATTACATAGTGTTAACCTATTCCAAAATGCAGAGAATCATTCCTTCTTGTTGTTTCAAGATATATCTACTTGGACATCTTCAACAGTGCATAAAATTATCTTTTGACATCTTTGGCAGTGCATAAAAGTATCTTTGGATAAAGCTATCAAATAATTGAGTTTGCAACCTAATATTTTAGGCCCTGGTATCTCATTTGCAGTTTCAAGAAAAGGCATTTTGCAGCATACTGACACTGGTGAGGGACTTATGTCAGAGTATGAGAATAGTGATGTACACGATAAAAGAACAGGGGAGAATAGTGGAGAGCAGTGTGATAGCATTACTGCAGCTTGTGCGTTTGGCTCCCTGATTAATAGTATTAGCCTACAAGCTAATGATGCGAGGAGAATAATGGGAAACAATTTTGGAGAGCAAAGAGATGGCAGTCCTACAGGTTCTGAAGCTGGCCAGATGACAAATAGCACAAGTCAAGAAGTCAAAGAAGCAATTGTTTTAGAGCAGGCGATCTCTAGACTGCAGAACTGTGATCTGGAAGACCTTAAAACAGAGTCTGTCGATGCAGATGCTAGTGTACATGCCGTATCTAACAATGACAATGATGAGCAAACAACTTGTACCACCCCCGATCCTTCAGAAGTATGTATTTCCCTTGATACAATTTATCAGTGCCTGTATGTGTTTCACTTTTTTTCTGTAGGTACCATTATGGTGCTTATATTTACAGCTGACTGAACCTTATTCTGGAGAGCTTTTGTATTTCAGGATATGCAAGTTGACTTGATCTCAGAAGATGAGGATCTATCTGGAATGAAGTTTTCCCCATCAAATGATATGTGTGATCCCTCAGATGATGAAGGTTATTGCTTATATGGTGAATGTTTATGAGGTTAATTAATTTCTGCAACTCAATGAAATATGCATTGATTTGTGGTTTCTGTTTTCAGGTGCTTCAGAATACTCAAATTCAGATACCTGTCACGATTCAGATGGCTATCTCAATATGGTATTCATGTCCTGTCCAGTATCTTGGCATGCCGGTGTTAATTATAAATCTTCTGAAGATGCATTAAGCAATGCACAGAGATAATTAAAAGAATTTATGCTTATATTTGAAATTGGATAACTAATTTATCAACGCCTTCCATCTCTAACGAGGTATTAGCTCAAAAGGAGAGGATAAGTTGGCTTGAGATGCCTTATCTACACTTTAAGCATTTCCTTTTACGGTTAAGCAGAGTTACTAGAAGGGTATTCTCCCAAATTCCAAATAAATCCAGACAGCTTTAATACTTTGTTTTTGTTAAAAAGAAACAGCTTGTATAATATATATTGCTCCAAGTGGAGCATCCAGTATATGGCATAAGAGTTATGGGCCTTCATACTGATTTTATGGCCACTGACACCATTACATGCATAGGCCCTAGTGATGCATACTTCACCTGAAGACTGCTTAACATCATTTGCAATGCTTGACAGTGGGGATGGCACATTCTCTCCTACAAACCAACTCCTATACAAGTCAGGCTTGAGAACATATCCTGAAAAACAAAACCCAACACACTTACATGTTCTATGTACTAGTCTACTTGGTCATTTAGTTTGATGATGATTGTATCGGGGCATTATTCCTCTTTCATGGGAGATGCACAGGTTCCTATTTCCCATAAAGGAAATCAAATCAAGGCAGGTTGCCTCTTTAAGATGTTGATGTGACATCCAGTGGAGGGAATGTGGGCCCTCATTTTCCCCTTCCATCCTAACTACCTTCCTCATACTTTGATTGAGTTGCACGTAAAGGGCTGGTCGTCCATACCTTTTTCTAAGATTGGTGGGCCTGATACCTCTTTGAATGTCCAACCTATCTTCTTTGGATGAGGTGTCCTGGTTTGCTAACTAATAAGCTGTTTTGTTTGCCCATTTCTTTACTTGAGTGAATTCAACCTTTTCTAGGGCCAAGATTGGGCTTTTGCATTGCTAAATGTTGCTCCCAAATTTTCAATATGAGCTTGAGGCTTTGTTGCAAAGCAAATTGACAGTTGGTCTCGAGTCACTGTCGAAGACCACCCTTTTGAGTTTCAATCTAGTGTCTTCCATGATCCCCGTGATAATTGCTTGGCATTCTGCTTTGTTAGTGGAACCTATTCCCAGGTATTTGTAGTAGGCTAATATGACATGGCCTTCAAGGTCTCTAGACACCCCCACACTGACAATTCCATGGTTTCCTTTTAATGCTCCATTGAAGTTGTCTTTAATCCATCCTACTTGAGGGGTGGGACTAGGATTGGCTTTTTGCAAGCACTGCTTTCTTTGTCAATTATTGGGGCCATCCAACTTTATTGTTGTATTCAAGTTACCTTATCTCTATTAAGG
Source organism: Picea sitchensis (assembly GCA_010110895.2). NCBI lineage: Eukaryota > Viridiplantae > Streptophyta > Pinopsida > Pinales > Pinaceae > Picea > Picea sitchensis. The sequence continues at coordinate 73,671 of SNQJ01S0028691.1, forward strand.
AAATAATCCCATCAATTAAATTTACTAGACTCAAATACTTCCAATAGATAAAATGAATTTTTGTAAAGATGTTATCTAAATCCTAATATGATAAGTAATTTCTGGATTACACACCTCTATTTCAAAATCAAAATATGGCTTTAAGAAGAATATATGAGATTAGTTCACATACATGAAGATGGTTTGGGGTTGTAATGAACTAAAGCAATCATTCTTTGTTAAGCGTGCATGGTTTGTCATTATTCGATGATCAATGACAAGTTATTAATCTTTTAGCTTGGCAATCTCTCATAGGCGTTCCATGTCCCGATGTAATATGATGACTTTCATAATACAAAAGATGTTGTCTAAATTCTCCTTTTTGGCAATGGTAAGTTTATTTTGGGTATTGATGTGCTTGTTGTTTTCATGTAATTATCTTGAACCATGGACCCTCTGGAGCAATTGACATGGCCACAAATGACTAAGTTTTTAGTGTAAGTTCGCATTATCTAAAGAATAAATGGTTGCCTCATTGCCACACATCCTTACCACAAATGACCCTGGTTGTTTGCTTTTGTTGGTAGTAATGGGCAACAAATAAAACTCAAGAATGTGTAATTGTGGTCGGTAGAGATGGTTGTTAGTCGATATTTTATCGTGATATTTTGTCTTGTATAGAATTGTCTCTTAGGGAGTGTTGCCCCTCATATTGGCATGAGTGGTAAATTGTGATTCTTATCACATGACAGGTTTTGCAGGGGGTAACTTATGGGGATGCTGATGGATTTCAGATGCACACTTTTCTTTTTGCTAGGTTGGGCACAGTGATGATCATAGATCCTCTTACTTCACCATGATGTTGCATGGGATCTTACATGTTGGATCAGCGGTTTATATGGTGGCTTGGTTGCACTTGATTCTTAGATATGTCATTGGTGGTTGGATCATGAATATGTGTGCATGGTTAGCCTATCCTAACACTTATGCATCTCACTTATGAAACACCTAAGTAAGAATCAAAAGGGCAGGATGGAGCGATCTTAGTTTGTGATGGCGGGTTTATTACTTAACCCCATTTTATTATGACTTTGGCCTATAGTGGAGTGTGCTAGAAGATACGATTTCTAATGGTCATTCTCACCATTGGCACATATGTGGTGGTAAATATGTTATAAAGTGGCCACCCTCTTAAATCATAATGAAATTATATAAGGAACCATGTACTTCAAAAAAGGGGGCAAAGTTAAAAGATTTTAAAGGTGCCACCCCCTTTAACTATGATGAAGACACATACATAAATCTTCTATTAGAGATGGCTAAAAAGGGAAATGATGTCATGTTAAACTCATGCAACAAGCTTAAGTCATGGCGCTGTACATCCATTTGGGGCATTTTTTATTGAAGTATATGTTATAAGTGGGTATGATGTCATTCCATGTAGGCCGCTCCTCTTACTTTCTTATCCATACATGTGCACTAAAGTTTGGTGGAGCCGCCACATTAAGTTCACAATCTTTCATGTGGCTATCACACATCATATGTGAAAGAGGGAACAAGTCAATGAAATTAATTACTTGGGCCTCTCTCTCGTCTTCACCTCGTCATTGCTTGATTAACCAATTCTGAACTCTAGTAACCACAGGGAAGCCCCCCTTGACATAGGTCTACTCTTTGTCTAAAGTGCAGAGGAGTGTTGGTGAGGTGACAGTGGCCAACCTCCTTAGTTCCACGAGTCTTCACCTAGGTGTTGGGACATCTCATCTTTGGATGTGAGATTGTATGGTGACAGGGAGCTATATAAATTTGCTTATAACATCTTTGCCTTGTTAGCATTGAAACTAGATTTGAGGCACAAAGGTGGGAGTAGGGATAGATTACAAGAAGGTGGTTTAAATCTCTCTTGATCAACTAAACTTAGATTGTTTTTACTAGTAATGGATTGTTCTGTATTATCTGCTATATCTATGCAAAACATTTAAACTGTGCCATTAGAGTCAATAGAAAACTTTACCTTGATTTGTGGAACTACATGGAGAGCTGGATCAATACGAGTTAATTTAAAAGTTCCTAAAAGTTGTTTGTTAAAGGATGTGGCCATTCACCTTGAAGATTCCGAATATGGACACTTGTTGTTTACTAGTAGTTGTTGAGTAAATTCTTTGTTTCTTTTGTTGAAGTAGTATTATTTTCCCTTAGAAATAGATCCATGGGAAACTTCTAGGCACCTACCCTTGTTCCAAGGATGGTACCTAGTGTAAAGTAAGCAGAGTAGACTTAGTGCACATAACCTTGTGGGAATCAAACTAAGGACTTGCTTATTCATCCTATCCTACTCTAGTTAGCATGAAAATGAAAATGGTATGTATAATCATACAACCAATGGAGCCATGTGCTCATCTCGTCAAAGCTACAACCTCTTCTCTTGTGTTTGGTCATTGTCCAAAACAAGAAGATGCTCATCACTAAGCAAACATGAGCTGGAAAATACATAATGTGATGGCTACAATAAGAAATTACATCATGGGCATAGTAGCCAATACAAAAGTCTGCAAAAGAGTGGCACAACCCAACACATGCCAAGAAAAATGCATATGGCAGCTCCTCATCAACCTTCAGAAAATCACATGTCTATGTCTGTCTCTTCAAAGGCCAATATTCATGCAAACCATCATTCACACATTCAAGTGGTGTGTGGGTGGCTTGAACAATAATTTATCTTCCAACAAGCATGAGAATGAAGTATGCATCAAAACTTCAGACATGAGAATTTTTTTTTTGTTCACAATCTAGGTCTGGTCGCCCTCTTTGGGGTTTCTGGAAACTACTATTAGAAATCTGTAATTGAAAAAATTATTGTCCCAAGTAATTTCCACTTCTAAACATCCATTTCCAGCCATGTTTTTACATGAAAATGTGCAAAAACTTGACGATAACAATGGCTGGAAATTTTCCACGATTTTTACATCCAAAGTCTAAAATAATTCTGAATTATTTGACAGTAAAAGATTGAAAAATTTCTGAAATTTGGCTATTATAAACATGGCCCAAAGGCTGAAATAAATTTGAAATAAACCAGGGAGAACAAGGTTGAAAATCTGAATTTGACACGTGCTTGTCCAGAACATGAGGCTGGAAAAATTCTGCATTTTTATGGCCCAAAACATGCCCCACATGCTGTCCAAAATCTGCACTATAAGTCATTATATATGCATGGAAAACATCTCTGAAAAGATTTCCAGTCTATGTGGCTTCCCAAGAGACCAAAAATCTGCAATTTTGTCTTTAGAAACATCATCATCCGTATCGTAGATAGGATCCCCATCAAAATGAAAATAATTTTTATCTCATCTATTCCTTTCAACAAGAAAAAAGAGAATCAGTCCCGTGTTTTTCATGARATAAGGTTTTTTCTACATCTTCCTTTTCCAAATCACAATAGGATGTATCATAAAATTTTCAAATTTGGAAAGGATTGCAATTCACCATACCTTTGTCTTCTTGAGTGGATAAATGGATACTTTCTTCTTCAACAATGTTCTCTTYTGGAAGTGATTCTTCGTATGTTTGATCTTCTATGGGGGATGAAATGGATGCTTCATTGATGTGATCTTCAAATACTTGATCTTCTGTGGGTGCACTTCATCGCGAAAATCCTCTTCATGCTCTTGATCTTGAATGGATTCATAGATTGGTTCTTGCTTTTCAAGGGGAACATGAGAATGTTAGTTACCAAAGACTTCTCTCAAGTTGAAGGCATTGACTTAGGTTTCATTCATAGAAGAAAAACTCGGCATCGACAAAAAATCGGCAAGGGTCCTGAAAACATCGCCTCGAGAAAAATTGGCGAAAAAATCGGAAAACCTTGGCAAACATTAAAAAATACATAATTTATTCATTTTTTTTCAAAATTTTAAACATTTTTCAATATGTAAAGCAACAACAACATCATATAAACACATAGGCACATAAATATGGAGAAAGAACTGATATATATGATATAGTGGATGCCAAATAAAAACCGATACATCAAAGTCATTACTGAAAGTCTGAAACCAATACAAAATGACATCAGTGATCACATATATAAATGTATATGTCCCAAAACTAGCAACTAGTTATATGATATGCTTGATGGGCTCCACAAACCTCTTCCCTTGCTGCTCCACACAAAATGCAAAACACAATGAGCCAAAAAAAACCGAATCGGGCTTTTTATCCTGCTGCCTGGGCAAACCTGGCGATTTTTTCCCGATTTTTTCAAAACTCAAAAAATCACGATTTTTGGTTTTCAAAAAATCGGGGCAGTGAAAAAATCGCGATTTTGGCGATTTTTGCCGATTAATCGGTGATTTTTTCTACTATGGTTTCATTATAGTCAATGCCTTCAACTTGAGAGAGCCCTTTGGCAACTAACCGGGCCTTGTGTCTTTCAACACTTCCATCTGATGCATCCTTAGTTATGCGCTCTAATACCATGTTCGACAGCACAAGTATTCCAATAGAGAACGAACACCTTTAGTAATCACTCACACATCTAGATCGAAGATTAACACACTAATGTTTTTACGTGGTAATTCTCCTGTGGGGAAACATCCACGGCCCCAACCAACATGGCCACTTGGACCAATTGATTAATGCAAAAGAAAAATATTACAGAGAGATTTACAAGAGAGTTTCTCACAATGGATCATCGACAAATGACCCTCCATGCTCTTTAAATAAAGATCATGGACCAATCAGGTGTTAAGCCACAAATCAATGTAGTCGTTAAGTTTGAGGAGAATAAGAGTCGCCGGATCACTCTATGTCGAGAACATATCATCATTGTCAGATTACCTAACTACAAATGCATACTAATGCATACTAAAGAAACACACTTTTCCTAACAACACATTAGACCAAGTTGATTTAAACTAACTCCTAACTATCTAAATATCCTAACATCCCCCCTTAAGAACAACTTGAGATAGGATTGAAGGATTTACAAAGGTGACACAATAGGAGAAGTAAGGAGGCATTAGAGCCTATCCCCTCTTAATGACAATTTCCTGAACTCCTAACATAGATCGAAGTTTGGAAAACTTTGCTTTTGTAAAAGACTTTGTGAAAATGTCTACAACTTGATCTTTTGTAGGGAAGAAGAGCACTTTGATAAATCGATTATGAAAGAGCTTTATGATGAATTGCATGTGTCGCTCAATGTGCTTGCTGTGCTGATGTTGAATTGGATATTTGGCGAGCTTGATGGCACTCTGATTGTCGCACCAGAAGGTGGTTGGATGCTGTTGCAGGAATCCAAACTCTAAAAGGATCTGTCGAGGCCACAATGCTTCTTAACTTGCATTAACCGCTGCTCGTTACTCTGCTTTTGCTGAAGAAAGAGCAATAGCCTGTTGTTTCTTACATGCCTAAGTGACAGGTCCTGAACCAAGGTTGAAAACATGACCTACAATAGACTTTTGATCATTAGGGTCGTTGACCCAATCTGAATTAGTGAAACCAACCGATAAAGGATTCCCTCCTGAGTTGTAATGAATATGGAATTGAACTGTTCCCCGGACATATCGAAGTATCATTTTAGCTGATTTCCAATGGATTTCATGGGGTGTTTGCATATACCGGGCAACAAGACCAACAACAAAGGAAATATCAGGACGACTATGAGTCAAATATAAGAGGCTACCAACTAACTAACGGTACAAAGTGGCATCAACTTCCAGAGAAGTACAAGTGGCAGCAAGTTTGACTCCATACTGGAAGGAAGAAGGGTTTGGTTTAGAATCTTTCATGTGAAAGGGACGAAGAAGGTCACATTCATACTTAAATCGGGAAAGAAAAATTCCTTCCTTGGTTTGCAAAACTTGGAGGCCAAGGAAATAGTGCAAACAACCTACGTTGATCATTTCAATTTTCTTCTTAAGGTTGGTTTTCACATGGTTTAAAAGTTTAGGGTCACTACTAGTGAGGATAAGGTCATCAACATAAAGAACAAGTATTATGAGATGGCTTCCTACTTTCTTGGTATAGACATTAGGGTTTGAATGACATGTAGAAAAGCTGATATCAAGAATAAAGTTGTCTATTTTGGCATACCAAGCTCAAGGAGCTTGCTTAAGACCATAAAGAGATTTCTTAAGGCGACAAATAAGGCTTGAGTCATTCTAGACATAGCCAGGAGGTTGTTCCATGTAGATTTCTTCTTGCAAATCTCCATGCAAGAAGGCGGATTTGACATCCATTTGATGGACCTCCCATTTATGTGAGGCTTTAATGGCTAGAACAAGGTGGATGGAATTCATCTTGGCAACGAGGGCAAAGGTTTCATTATAGTCAATGCCTTCAACTTGAGAGAACCCTTTGGAAACTAACTAGGCCTTGCGTCTTTCAACACTTCCATCTGATGCATACTTAGTTCTGTACACCCATTTACATTTGACAAGTTTTCTTCCTTTCGGAAAAGGTACAAGATCCCAAGTATCGTTCACCATTATAGAGCGATACTCTTCATTAATTGCTGTGTCCCAATTTGGATGACCTGAAGCTTTTGCAAATGTTTTCGGATCATGAGTCTCTGAAACTTGAGCCAAAAGAGAAGAGGCTCGCTGGAATTGTGAATGTGTCCAACACTGATCTGTAGGATCACCGACAAGATCACTAGCTGCTTCTTGAGTTGAACGAACCCATCTAGGAAGCTGTGGTGTAGGTTCATGTTCAATGGACTCATCGCGAGGAAGGTGAGTAGGCGGAGGTGGATTTTCATTCTCAATCATTTAAAGAAGAAGAAACCAGAAGAACATAAGATGGCACAAACATCAAAGATGGCTCACAGGCCGAAGAAGGCACAAACGTCGAATTAGGCTCACAAGCCAAGAGATTTCCATCAAATTTAACATCTTTTCTAATAAAAATTTCATTATAATGAGGTTGAAGAGGTCTGTAACCTTTGACATCTTTAGAATATCCAACAAAAATACACTTCTCACGTTTAGGCTGTAAATCTTTCCTTTTCTCATCAGGAATGTGAGCCCATGCTACACTACTAGATACATGGAAATGGCTTACATCTGGCTTAATTTTATTCCATGCTTCTTTCGGTGTTATATTTTTTAGAGCCTTTGTGGGAGTGTGATTTACTATGTAATTGGCATAGTTAATGGCTTATGCCCAATAATTAAGACTCAATCCCTTAGATTGGATCATGCAATTAGCCATTTCTTTTAATGTGTGCTAATTTCTATCAACAACACCATTTTTGTTGTGGTGTATATGGAACAATGTGTTGCATTTGGATGCCCTGTGTAGTGCAGTAACTTGTAAAATTGTTCTTCACGTATTCGCCTCCATTATCTGTTCCTAACCTTTGAAGTGGATGTCTAGATTGTTTTTGGCCTTGTAGGCCAAAAACTTGTCAAACACTTCGCTCTTAAGTTTCAAGAGTAAACCCAAGTGCATCTGGAGAAGTCGTCCATGAAAGTTAAGAAATACTTGCACCCAGAAAAAGGAGAAGAAAGAAGACCACACAAGTCACTGTGAACAAGTTGCAAAGGGGCTGAGGTGTGCCAAGAGGCATGTTTGTCAAAGCTGACATGATGTTTGTCGAGAACACAACGGGCTCAAACATCTTTGCAAGAAACAAGAGGAAGACCAATCACCATCTGTTGATTACATGTTTGGTCATCTAAACTTGCCAAAGTTTTCTTAAGTCATCGCTATGCGCAAAAAAAAATGATGGAAAAGATGATGACCCAAAGTTGTCAAACTTGTACAACCTGGTAATATCAACAATTCCAGTTGCGAGGATATGATTAGGATCTTTTAAATTAATAAATACGTTATATATATATATATATATATCTATATATTTTATTAAAGATATAATTAATAAATTAAAAATAAGGGGCCTAAAGTTAACCTCAAAAAATGGTTAACAATGATGAATTAAGGGTGGATGTAACCAAATCTAGAGATGACATCAATGGTGTGAGGTATCGGCTCAACAACGTGGAAAATTGCAAAAAGTGTTAATATTTTTGGTGTAACTACGAAAGATATTCTTGTATATTTGTTTTGGTCAAACTTTAAAAGGTTATTGTAATTATACTGTACAAGTCGGCTCAATTGAAATTATTATATTATTGGTATTTTACTTATAATTGTAAAAAGCCCCATTGTTGCTAGTCGACCCTGTTTTTATGGGTTAGTTAGGTCACGAGTCATGTCTCTTTAAGAGACACTGTTGTGTATAAATAGAGGATAGGTTCCTCTCATTTGCACGCTCACACACACACTTCTCTTGTGCATCTTGGAGCACATCAGAAGGTCTAGCACACAAGTCTTGGGGACTGGTTCTTTTGGTGTTTTTGGTCTTGGTTTTTCTTGGAGAGATATAGCACATCATTTTACTGGTTGAAGGAATCTATATTGAGGATTAAATAACTGTAACTGTGTAGCTAGATTTTTTTTTTAAAATTACAACTTGGTATTAGAGCAGGCTTGAATAGAAGCCAGTTGCAGATCTGGAAGCCTAAAAGGGAGCCGTTTTCAGTCTAGAGACAGTTGTCGGACAAACCAAGACCATCGGAAGGTTCACCCTAGCCTAGCGCACTTTTCCAATGGACCATTTTTCCATTTTGCAACTGCTGCAGTTAGGGTTTCACCCAAACCCTAAGGTTGGCGATTTTCCAGTTTCTGGGGGAATTTTTACAAAGCAAGACCACCAAGCAGCTCACCTTAGTAGAGCGCACCTACTGGTAAGTTCAGTCTTTCAATTTTGGTCATATTTTTGTGTGGTCCTAGGTAGGATGACTGCCGGAATAAAGATCGATGAGAAGCTAGATGGAACTGATAACTTCAGGGCCTGGAGGTACAGAGTAACCCTCCTCCTTGAAGAACATGAATTGGATAAGTTCATTATAGAAGAGGTTCAAGAACCTTAAGGAGATGAAGCTAAGGCAAAATATAAGGACAGCGTGAGAGCAAAAAGGATTATTACAGATTCCATTAAGGACCACCTTATCTGTCATGTATCATCATTATCTTCTCCAAAGCAAATAAAGGACACCTTAACTCGTCTGTTTGAGGGAAGCAACATAAACCGAAGAATGACTCTGAGATCTCAGTTGAAGAATGTGAAAATGCAGAACTCATAAACCATTCACTCCTACTTCTCAAGAGTGAATCAAATCAAGGAGCAGTTAGAAGCCATTGGTGACTCAGTAGAAGGAGAAGAGATGGTAATGACTACCTTGAATGGCCTCCCAAGGTCATGGGATGCATTCATCCAAGGAATTTTCTCAAGGAAGAAGCTTCCCAAGTTCAGTAGTCTTTGGGAAGATTGTAACCAGGAAGAAGCTAGGACAACTGCAAGAGAAGAAAAGATGGCAGATGAAGATCAAGCCCTAGCTGCCCACACCAGGAAAGGAAAGAACAAGAAGGAGCATTCTTTACCTAAGAAGTTTAAGAAGGATCAAAGAGACAACTCAAAGATCAGATGTTATTGTTGTCAGGAATTGGGACACTTTGCTAGGGATTGCCGCCTCATTATGGAAATTAAGAAAAAGAAAGGAAGTAAGAGGCATCAAAGCTCACACAGCTGAAGATGACGAGCCTCCCAAGAAGGTTGCAAAGCAAGATGAATCAAGTGACGAGGATTATGTTCTTATCTCAGCCCTCACAAGTACTGTTACTCATGGGAGTGACACTTGGTTGATAGATAGTGGTGCTTCCAAGCACATGACAGGTTATGAAGACTCCTTATCTAACCTTATTCATAAAGATTCACCTCACAAGGTGAAATGGGGTGATGATTATCAGTTTCCAATCAAAGGTGTTGGAGAAACTTCCTACAAGTTAAACTCAAGCAAGCCAATGAAAATGAAGGAAGTTCTCTATGTTCCAGGTTTATAGAAGAATCTTCTCTCAATTTCAACATTGGACAAGAAAGTATTTAGAGTAGCATTTATTGATGGTCAAGTTCTTATGTGGCTTAGAGGGAAGACCCTTGATGATGCATTACTGATTGGAGTTGAAGAAGGAGGACTCTACAAATTAAAAGGACATTCAGACTCCGTAATGGTTCATGATATTGTGAATCCCAGTGAACTATGGCATAGCAAATTTGCTCACCTACACTACAAAGCTCTTTCGGTTGTGAGAAAAATGGTGATAGGTCTTCCAGAAATCCAAGCAGAACCAAATAGTGTGTGCAAAGGATGTGCACAATGCAATAACGTGAAGCACTCCTTTCCTAATAGCGATAGTAGAGCTAAAGGAGTTTTGGACATTGTGGATTCATACATGTGTGGACCGATGTTGGCAGCTTCACTAAGTGGGTATGTATATTATGTATCTTTCATTGATGATTACTCACGTAAAACTTGGATTTATTTGTTAAAAGTAAAGAGTGAAGTTTTTGGCAAATTCAAAGAGTTCAAGGCTCTGGTAGAAAACTTGACAGAGCGGAAGATAAAGACCTTATGATCAGACAATAGAGGTGAATTCACCTCAGAAGAATTCAAGGAGTATTGCAAGGAAGTTGGGATTAAGAGGGATCATTCTACTCCCTATAACCCTCAGCAGAATGGAATAGTTGAAAGGAAGAATCAGACAATCATGGAAGCAGTAAAGGCCATGATCCATGATCAAGATCTTCCTATGCATTTGTGGGCAGAAGCAGTGAAGACGACAGTGTACGTGCAGAATAAAAGTCCCCACAAGGTGCTTGAAAACAAGACACCCGAGGAGATATTTTCAGGAGAAGCCAAAAGTCGGCCATTTCAGAATATTTGACTGCCCTGTATTTGTTCATGTCCCCAAGGAAAAGAGCACAAAGTTGGACCATTCCAGATAGAAGGGCATATTTGTTGGTTATAGTGACACATCGAAGGCTTACAAGATATACATTCCTGGTCACTGGAAAGTGGAGATCAACCGAGATGTAACCTTCGATGAGAATGCAACTTTCGGTAAATCCAGATTCCAAACAGATCCGTGTTGAAGAGGTACATGAAGAGAATGAAGTTCCTGAAGTTCCAGAGGCAGTTGAACCAGAGGAAGTCATTCCAGAGGATCATGACATGGTAGAACCTCAGAAACCAGTCGAGATACCTTCTTGCAAGAGAAGACCAGTTTGGGCACAAGAGCTTATTAGATATGCAGAAAGAATTGGTACCCCAAAGAAATATTTCAGGGAAAGTAAGAAGTCGAAGCCATATTCCAGCTACGTGGCATGCTTGTGTGACATAATGGATGAATAACCTTCTAGTTATGAAGAGGCTGCAAAAACTCAAGTATGGAAAGATGCCATGGCAGAGGAATACCAGTCCATTATGCAGATTGATGTCTGGGATGTTGTTCCCAGACCAAAGGAAAAATCTGTGGTGAGTTCGAAATGGATCTACAAGACGAAACACGCAGTTGATGGTAGTATTGAAAAATATAAAGCAATATTTGTGGCCCGAGGTTTCTCTCAGAAGGAAGGGATTGACTATGAAGAGACTTTTGCTCCCTTAGCAAGATATACATCGATCATAACTATACTTTCATTGGTCGCTATGATGAAATGGAAGGTGCACCAGATGGATATAAAGACAACCTTCTTGAATGGTGAAATAAAAGAGGAAGTTTATGTGGAGCAACCACTTGGATTCGAGACACATGAAATGGACACTCATGTGTGCAGATTAAAGAAGGCTTTATATGGAAGCATGCACCTAGAGCATGGTGTTGTAGGATTGACAATTTTCTGATGAGCTTGGGTTTTAGCAAGAGCAGTGCAGATCCTAACCTTTACTTTAAGGTTGAGGATGGTGAACCGATGATTCTACTGTTGTATGTAGATGACCTATTTCTAACAGGTACGAAAAAGCTCATCACCGAGTGTAAAAGAAAATTGGCTGCAGAATTTGAGATGAAAGATTTAGGAATGATGCACTACTTCTTGGGACTAGAAGTTTGGCAGAGATCAGATGGGATTTTCATAAATCAAGGAAATTATATTGTGGAAATCTTGAAGAGGTTCGAGATGTTGGGCTGTAAGGCCATGGCTACTCCGATGGTATCAAATCTAAAGTTGTTGCAGGATACAACTTCAGAGATTGTGGATTCTATCCTTATACAGGAAGATAGTGGGCTTGTTGATGTATTCGACGAACAGAAGACCGGATATATGTTTTCCTGTGAACATCCTGAGTCAACATTTGGAGCAGCCCAGACAGGTTCATTTGGTTGCAGCAAAACATGCGTTGGGGTAAGTTAAGGGTACTCTAGATCACGGTCTCTGGTATAGATCTGGCCATGAGTTTGGATTGTATGGATACTTAGATTCAGATTGGGTCGGCAACATTCCTGACTGAAAGAGCACTTCAGGATACTGTTTCAGTCTTGGCTCTAGTATGGTCTCATGGAGCAATAGCAGTACGGCTGAAGTTGAGTATGGGGCAGCATGTGCAACGAGCAGAGAAGCGGTGTGGCTTCAGAAACTCATGTCTGGGTTATTTTCTCTCGGATTGGAGGCTACCTGCATTTGGTGTGACAACCAGAGTTGTATAAAGTTGTCAGAGAACCCGGTGTTCCATGACAAGTTGAAGCATATCGAGATCATATACTACTACCTCAGGGATATGGTACAGAGGGGAGCAGTGAGGCTCCAGTTCGTGACTACCAAGGATTAGGTTGCAGATGTGTTCACCAAGCCGTTGTTGAGGACGAAGTTCGAGTATTCAAGGACAAGCTTGGTGTGGTCCCTCTTTAGAGGGAGTGACAGGTGGAACTCATCCAGCATGAAAAAGGGCTGGCATTGAGTCTGGTGGGTCTCATCCATCATGAAAAAGGGCTGGCATTGAGAACAAATGGAAAATCTCATCCAACATGAAAAAGGGTTGACATTGAGTCCGGTGGATCTCATCCAGCATGAAAAAGGGTTGGCACTGAGACAAGAGTGCACATGGTCAGGTACCGATGCATTGCGGGGAGTGGATGCCTTGGGGACATGTTGTAGCTATTGAGAGCTACCCACAGACCTTGAATGCATGGGGTGAAGGCATGTTGCACTATGGATATCCGAGGATGTATAGATTCGCATGTTCAACAGTCAATAGATGTGAGCTCGTGTGGTATTAGACTTGGGGTACGTGTTTGGAAAGAATACCTTCCTAGTTAAGAGGGAGTGTTAATATTTTTGGTGTAACTACGTAAGATATTCTTGTATATTTGTTTTGGTCAAACCTTTAAAAGGTTATTGTAATTATATTGTACAAGTCAACTCAACTGAAATTATTATATTATTGGTGTTTTACTTATAATTGTAAAAATCCCCATTATGGCTAGTCGGCCCTGTTTTTATGGGTTAGTTAGGTCAAGAGTCATGTCTCTTCAAGAGACACTGTTGTGTATAAATAGAGGATAGGTTCCTCTCATTTGCACACTCACACACACACTTCTCTTGTGCATCTTGGAGCGCATAAGAAGGTCTAGCGCACAAGTCTTGGGGACTGGTTCTTTTGGTGTTTTTTGTCTTGGTTTTTCTTGGAGAGCTATAGCACATCATTTTACTGGTTGAAGGAATCTATATTGAGGATTTTGGTTGATGGGTTTTCTCCCCCACGAGGGTTTCCCAGGATAAACTTTGTGTTCTATTGTATCTGTGATTGTCTATCTTTCGGTGATTCTATTATAGTTGCTATTGGATTAAATAAATGTAACTGTGTAACTAGAATTTTTTTTAAAATTACAAATACGTGACTGACAAAATTGATAAATTATTAGAAGGCGAAAGCAAAATTGACATGTTGATACAACAAGGGCAAAGATTACTAGAACTCTCCGAAAATCGATGGGACAAAGAGCGACGTAAATGAGATAACGATATAAATGAAACAACAAGAAGACTGGATGAACATAGCGAAAGAATTGAGCAATTAACTGAACGGATAGATGTGTTATTTCCAGAGCCCCTGACTTATCAAAGACCACCAGAAAGTCCGGAATCGAAAAACTTGGAGGCTCAAGGATACCTGGAAATACCAGAGATTAATTTTTCAAGAAATACGCACAACTTTCAAGATAGAGATTACCATAAGTTTAAAAAGGAGTTACCGAAATATGACGACAAAGACCATAGAGGCGCTATCGTTTGTATCAACAAAACGGATGGTATTTTTGAATCAAACCCTTCACTAGGTGAACAAGAGAAAATAATGACAACATCCAATAGTTTGGAAGGAGAAACCTATGATTGGTACCTATGGTGGTCCAAAAAATGTGACGCTCGTTCCTTCCATTGGCAGAATTTCACAACTGTCCTACTAAAGAGATTCCATGACGAAGAGGATGATGACCTCTATAACAAGTTTGTGCACCTTAAACAGAAAGGAAGCGCAAACGATTATACACACGAATGGGAGGTACTGGCAACAAGGCAATGCGGATTCACATATGAGCAACTCCTAAAAATGTACATATGTGGGTTAAAAGATTACATCTATAGTGAAATTAAACTATGGAATCCTAAAACTATTGAAGATGCTAGACATGCAACAAGGTTAATTGAATACAAAGACAAGTTCAACAAACCATCGTTTACAAATCCAGACAGCTGAAATAATATTCAAATGAAAAAGCAAAAAGATCTTCTAACAAGTATGTACCACCTCCTTTAAGGGAAAGAGAAGGTGGGCAACAAGACCCAATTAAGAAATGGGAACACAAATGCATACATTGTGGAGAGAAATGGTCGCCAGGACATAAATGCAACAATAAAAAACTATATACCTGTGAAGCAGAGACGGAAACAGACACATCTAATAGTGACTCAGATGAAGAAGGTAAAGAGGAAGGCGAGGCCCCCAATATAGAGCTTGAAGAAGCCATGCCCAAGATATCCCTGGCTGCAATAACAAGAATCGCACAACCACAAACATTAAAACTAAGGGGGCACGTTAAAAAGGAGAATGCCACCATTCTTGTAGATACAGGAAGCACCCATAATTTTATAGATATAAACGTTGTGAAGAGATTAAATCTATTCGTTTATCCAGTCACAGATATAAGAGTAAAGTGTCACAAGGTAAAGCTTCAGATAGGAGATTACGAATTGGAATCCAGGTTCTACACAGTACCTTTGGGTGGTGTAGACGTTGTCCTGGGAATTCAATGGCTACAAACGTTGGGGACCTATTCTGCAAATCATCAGAAACAATTTATAAAATTCAAATGGGAAGGAAGAAGATATAAATTATACGGATTCCAGCCACACCCCACCCAAATTATGTCCTCACGACAAATGGAGAAACTAATTCAAAAGGGAGCACCAACTTAAGTAGCACAAAGTCATTAGATGGAAATATTAGCAACAAAAGTGGTCCAACCTCAACATCCAGAGGTTCAAGCATTAATCCAAAGATACGACAAGGTATTCCAAGTCTTACCTATGAAGCTGCCACCTAAAAGAAAGATAGAGCATATAATCGAGGTTAAACTAGATTCAACACCAGTCGATATCAACCCCCATCAATATCCTCACCACCATAAAACAAAGATAGAAAGGCTAATTCAAGACCTATTGAAATGTGGGGTTATTACAACAAGCAAAAGCCCATACATAACCCTCGTAATTTTGGTTTGAAAAAAGGATGGATCTTTTAGACTATGTATAGACTATCGAGGATTGAATAAAATAACTATAAAACACAAATTTCCCATACCCTTCATAGATGAGTTGTTGGATGAGCTCCATGGAGCAAAATACTTTTCAAAATTGGATCTAAGGTCAGGGTACTACCAGATCTGAGTAAGATTAGAGGATGTGCCAAAAACTGCTTTTCAAACAGATGAAGGCCACTATAAGTTCAAGGTGATGCCATTTGGATTAATGAATGCCCCAATGACCTTCCAAGCCACCGTGAATCAACTCTTTTGACTCTAATTCAATGACGAAGGGAGAATTACTTTAGAACTGGAAGGTATTCTTGCCACTAAGGAAAAGGTGTTACGCTCCAGAACCATTAAGGAATATCTCATCAAATGGAAAAACCTTCTAGAAGAAGATTCATCATGGGAACCAAAACAATTTCTCCAACAATACCCATCACTACCCTTGCTTTGAGGACAAAGAAAAATCTTAAGGGGATGGCAATGTTACGAACATAAATATATAATAATATTAACAATAATTTAATTAAATAAAACAACCAAGAGGCACACACCTCTTCATTATCAAAAGGCACGTACCTCTTCACTTGTGTCCAATCAATGCATAAGTAAACCGTCACGAGGGTGAATGTATTATCAACTATTATTCATTTTATCAATCATTATCTATTCAAAAATATTTTGTTTATAATCAAATAACAACATAATTGTTACAAAACACATAATACATCATTGAAATGACCATTATCTACCTGAACTATTCCAGACCCTACAACACTAAGAGATCTATCATCACCAACAAATATTTTCTTGGTGTTACATTCCTTTATAGTAGAAAACATGTCTTTATCCTTAGCCATATGATAAGATGCTCCAGAATCAATAAGCCACTCATCAAAAGATGTAGAAGTTGCATTGAAGGAGAAACTAGAAGTAGAAAGTGCATGTCCATGAGAAGAAGAAGAAGAAGAATCAATACTGATATTGTGCTTCTTCATCGTTGCTTCTAAGGCTTCCATCTTTTTAAAACATTTAGACTCCACATGACCATCTTTCCCATAAAAGTTACAATATCTGTCAGTTTTCTTACTTTTGGATTTTGCTCCTTTGTTACCATCAGGAGTAGAAGCTGGCAATGAGGGTTTGGGACCCTTGTTTTGTTTGTTGTTGTTGTTTTGGAAGACCACCTTGGAGTGCATGCTCCATAAAAACTTCTTTTCATGCATTCACACTCAAAATATTTTTGCTTCTCAACAACAACAAGGGTTAGATCTCGGTTACCTTACCCAGAAAATGCAAATTTTCCCTCTGTTTCTGATTTATTGAGATTGCACAGAGCACATGGCAAAGACCATACGCAGACAAAAAAATCCTTTCCGCTTTGTTTCGGATTTGTTGAGATTGCACAGAGTGCAGGGCAAAGAGCATATGTAGATCGGAAAGAGTAGCAACCTGGAAATAAAAAACAAAAATCAAAATATTATCTTTGTAAAAATTTAAAAGGGCATATTCAGGCTTTATATCTCAGGATCTGATTGAAATGGTCGTACCTTGGGTAAACATAAACCTTTTTGAGTGAAATGAAAACCATTTCTAGTTGAAAGTAGCACTTCAGACGCAATGGAACATTCCTCTCGACCCAGAAATGTACGAAAATGGAAGAAACTAGAGATGCAACAACACGGCTTCAAGATCTCGATCTACAATGGGAGCGGGTCTTCAAATGCTCTATGATAACAAGTTCGACAACACATCTATTTCAATAGAGGACGAACACCTTCAGTAACCACTCACACAACCCGACCAAAGATCAACACACTGATGTTTTTGTTAATTTCCTATAACTCAACAACATAAATTATTGCCAATAAATTATTTAACCCAGAAATTTATCTAGCTGATATAAACTTCAAAATTTATGCAAATAACCTACAACCGAGTTATTTAACCAACATTACACAACAAAAGCTAACAAAAACCAAGCACAAAAATTAGACAACACCAGAAATACCCTGGAAACCCCAGTGGGGAATACCAACAAAGGAGGGGCTTTATTGGCTTTAGAGGAATGAGAAAATTACAGCAGAAAACTTAGATTTTCTTACCATAGAAATCAGCTTACTTTCCAGCAGTAGAAACCAGCCGAGATGAGGTTGTACGATCCAACAAAGTATGACCTGTACGATCCTGTACAATACGGCCTGTACGTCCCTCCTTCTTGGCCCTCTTCTACTAAAAAAATCGGCTTGTACGACCCCCGAGTTTCGACCCTCTTCTGCTGATGTGGTACAACTAGAATCGACCCTCTTCCTTGCTGTTGTACGACATTTGGTACAACCTCCTTTCTTGCTGCTATGTGCTTTTTGTATGACCCTACTCTTCCTTGCAGACTTGGCCCAGTCAAAGTGCCCCTCTCTCAGCTTTGCTCTTGCCCTCTTCCTCAGCCAAGCGCCCTCCTTCAATTCTCTTGCTCAATGAGAGTTGTGTGTGTGCTTCTCACCCTCAGCGCCTCAATTTATCCTTCCTTCAGCCTCCTTTCTGCCTAGAGATGTTTGTCCAATTCAACATTCAATGGCTCAGATTGAGGCGCCTCCCTTGGGTTGGACCCCACAACACTAAGCTATGCGCTCCACTAGCATGGGCCCCACAAAGCACTCAAACAAAATTTTTGCTGAATTTCCAAGTTAGACTTGGCCAAAAATAAATAAGGCTGATCTGGGTAGTTTAATGTGTCCATCAGCATGCCTAGGACATTTAGGCCCATGCTGAGACACCTTCTGACCTATACAAACCAACACTCCCTCTTAGTGAGGAAGGTGTCTCCACCTGGATCAACCTCTGACCCCATCAAATATGCTACTGCTGCTGTAGCTACTCCCTTTGAACTCAAAGAACCTCTAACTACCTCTGCTGCATTTTGATCTGATAACCTGTTCTCCTCATCCATCGATGTCATGTCATACCAGTTGACAGACTTGGTAGTCTTGGATGAAGCCACTCGTCCACCAGACTCGGTCTTTGGCACTGATCTCTGATCCAAGATCCCCTTGGACTCCACTACAGGCTGTCCCAACAACCTGTACAACATACCCTCCCTGATGCCAAGACTCATTGCTACATCCTAGGTATATGCTCCCTCAGACCGTATGAGTAACTGTCCATTCTCGAACATAACCCCATACCCCATATCCTCCAGCTCTGATACTGAGAGCAAATTTAGCTTTAGCTCTAGAACAAACACCAACTCGGCCACCTCCAGAGATGAGCTGAAATCTGACACATCCAACCCCCTTCATTGCATGCATGGTGCTAGCTGCACTTCTCACATGCAAGTCTGAGCATATATCCAAAACTCTAAGGAACATCGACCTCACCCCCGTCATATGGCGAGATGATCCACTGTCCATGATCCATGCCCCAATGTCCCCACACTCTGCAAAACTGCTGCTTGAAAGAAAGGTGACCAGATAAAATTCCTCCTCAAATTTCTTAGCAAAATCATCCATCTCAGTAGATGCTGATGCTGCTACCTGTGCCTCCTTCTTCTTCTTGTTCGTAGACTGGCTTGCATAGTGACCGATATTATGACATACAAAGCATTTCACTTTGCTCATGTCCCTGGAACCTCCTGCACTGCCACTCTTCACATGAAGAGCCACATTCTCTTCCTCTTCACTCTTTGGTTGGCTAGCTTGAGAGGCATCAACTCGCAACTCCTCCCGAATGAAGTCATCCCAGAACCTCTCCCAATTAGGGAGTTTCTCCCGAGCCACCACTTCTTGGACAAACACCTCCCACTGCTTGGCGAAGCCATTCGAGGTTGTCCTCACCAGCTCTGTCTCGTCCACAGTCTCCCCAACAACTACTAGTTCATCTTTGGTCCGAGTGAACTTGGTGAGATATGTAACCATTGACTCTCCCTTGGCCATCTTCGTGCTTCTTAGCTTCTCCCTGAGCAACATCTTCTTGTTCTGGTTATCAGACTGGTACACTTTTACTAGGGCCTCCCACATATCCTTAGTTGTCTTCTTGCCAGACAAATGAGGAATGATTTGGTCTTTGTCTCCATCAACAATTATCCTCCTTGGCTTCACATACTTCTTGAGGTGGGCTGGTTGTTGTGCTAGATCAACTAGAAGTACTGCTTTCCCTTCAACAAACTCCCACAATCTATTTTCCTCCAGCAACAAACCCATTCGCTACCTCCATGGACTAAAGTTTGAGGCACCCTCCAGCCTGTCTTCGAACCTCAAGCCTGCACTGGCCATTTAAGTTAGCTGGTCTGACTCGCACACTCTATCTGGTAACTCATCCCATTGCCGATTCACACCATGGTCTGCACAACAAATGAATTGGCTCCTTCTGTATTCAAAGGCTGAGCTTAGATACCATGTTAATTTCCTATAACTCAACAACAAAAGTTATTGCCAATAATTTACTTAACCCATAAATTTATATAGCTGATATAAACTTTAGAATTTATGCAAATAACCTACAACTGAGTTATTTAACTAACATTACACGGCATAAGCTAACATAAACCAAGCACAAAAATTAGACAACACCAGAAATACCCTGGAAACCCTAGTGTGGGGAAAACCAACAAAGGAGGGGCTTTACTGGCTTCAGAGGAATGAGAAAATTACAACAGAAAACTAATATTTTCTTACAATAGAAATCAACTCACTTTCCAGCAGTACAACCCAACCAAGATGATGCTGTACGACCCTCCTTCTTGGCCCTCTTCTGCTTAGAAAATCGACCTGTACGCCCCCTGAGTTTCGACCCTCTTCTATTGATGTGGTATGGCCAGAATTGGCTCACTTCCTTGCTGTTGTACGACCTATGGTACAACGTCCTTTCTTGTTGATGTGTGCTTGCTATACGACCCTTCTCTTCCTTGCAGATTCAGCCTAGCCAAAGCGCCCCTCTCTCAGCTATGCTCTTTCCCTCTTCCTCAGCTAAGTGCCCTCCTTCAACTCTCTTGCTCAATGAGAGTTGTGTGTGTCCTTCTCACCCTCAGTCCCTCCATTTGTCCTTCCTTCAGCCTCCTTTCTGCCATGAGATGTGTGCCCAATTCAACATTCAATGGCACAAATTGAGGTGCCTCCCTTGGACTAGACCCCACACAACGCTAAGCTGTGTGCGTGCTGTACGACCCTTCTCTTCCTTGCAGATTCAGCCCAGCCAAAGCGCCCCTCTCTCAGCTCTGCTCTTTCCCTCTTCCTCAGCCAAGTGCCCTCCTTCAACTCTCTTGCTCAATGAGAGTTGTGTGTGTCCTTCTCACCCTCAGTCCCTCCATTTATCCTTCCTTCAACCTCCTTTCTGCCTTGAGATGTGTGCCCAATTCAACCTTCAATGGCTTAGATTGAGGCGCCTCCCTTGGACTGGACCCCATACAACGCTAAGTTGTGTGTCCCACTAGCCTGGCCCCACAAGGCACTCAAACAAAATTTTTGCTGAATTCCTAAGTTAGACTTAGGCAAAAAATCAACAAGGCTGATCTGGGTAGTTTAATGTGTCAATCAGCATGCCTAGGACACTTAGGCCCTGCTGAGACACCTTCTGAGCTATACAACTAATAGTTTTTACGTGGTAAAACCATTGTGGGGAAATATCCATGGCCCCAACCAACGTGGCCACTTGGAGCAATTTATCAATGCAAACGGAAAATATTACAGAGAGATTTACAAGAGAGTTTCTCACAATCGATCATCGGCAAATGACCCTCCATGCTCTTTAAATATAGATCATGGACCGATCAGGTGTCAAGCCACGAATCAATGTAGTCATTAAGATCAGGGAGAATATGAGCGGTTGGATCACTCTATGTGGGGAACATATCGTGACCGTCGAATTACCTAACTACAAATGCATATTAATGCATACTAAATAAACACACTAAGAAACACACTAAGAAACACACTTTTTCCTAACGACACATTAGACGAAGTTGATCTTAACTAACTCCTAAGTGTCTAATTATCTTAACAATGGGGTGATTCTTCCTTAGGTAGGATTTCTATGAAACGTTTAATGAATGTTCCATAATCCTTTTCATAGTGGAGATCCCAATGCTTGAGAAATAACATCAAATATTTTGCAAGTGAAGAGATTTGTTTCTCACCAAGATTCTCATACCATTCTAATGTTTCATCCTCAAGGGTAAATGCAAAAACCATCATCCTAACATGCTCATGAACAATATGAAAATCTGTCATTACTCTAACAAATGATGCAACATGTATTACAACTGAATGATGATACGCATGAAATGGCTCAATGAAATCAAGCCAATTTGAATCATAATCTTCACGTGGAAATCCCAAAATGTCTGAGAAAGCCAATGGAGCACAATATTTAGCCACCCATTCATTTTCTAAAAATGCATTACTTCTTCAAAACAAGGAGTTGATCGGAAATCTAAAAATGCATACAATCATACCTCATAGTCTCATACCAAAAGAAATGGAGTGGAGTCACCAAGGTGAACCTTGAAATGCCTTCACAATGCTGGTTGCTTCACCCTACAAGCAACAAGCCTTCAAATTCTGCAGGGAAAAGCGCTTCTTCCCTTCATGGAGTTGCCAGATGAGCTGAAATGTTAATTGATTGCAAATTAACTCAATGTTCATCAAAATGAATCTAAGGTATTCTAAACTCGGGGTAATGGACTTTATCCCCGGCAAGGGCGCCAAAATGTTACCTCCTGGGTTCTTGCTAGGTGCAAAAGTCCTAATCAATGGGAAGCTCCCCTTGACTAGGAATCCCCATAGTCTAAAGTGAGAAAGGCAAAGCCATTGAGGTGACAGTGGTGGCTTGCCTATCGTTGCCCTTAGGATCTCATCTCCATGATTAGAACTTTTGCACCTAGTGAGGTTCTAGGAGGTAACAGGACCTTGATCAACAGGGGAGCATAAAGTCTGTATAGCAGCTCATCTTGGAGGCAGTAGTTTTTGCGGTGTTTTTTCTACTTTCAGTTGACTTTTTTATTACTTTGAATATGTTGTCAAAGTTTGTCATTGGTTATTGAGTGCAAAAATCTTGGAATCCAATTGCCTGTACTTCGATGAACGTGAGAGTTGCAATCAATGACTGAGGTAGAAAATGAGCTGCTTTATTTTATGGCCTTTTCTTGTACTTGATTACTTAGTTGATTTGCTACAAGTAGGTAACATTGGGAATGCTAACTTTCTTGCTCTTTGAGTTTGCAATTGCTGCAATGGCTTGTGATCAGTATGCACAATTGTCTTCTTACAGATTAGCTAAAGCCCCAGATTAAAACTTCAATACCAACTAAATTTGCTTTATGTAGAGTACACGTGAACTTTCATGATGGCTATGTTTTTGTTGTTTAAAATGCAGAGTTGCAGCTCTGAGCAATATAATGTCAAGTTAAACTCATGTATCATAAACACACTCTGGAGGAAAATATAATTTCAAACATTTATAAATAAGATTTTTCTGGTTTGTGCTATAATGAAGACTGCATTGATGAGTGAAACTTATTATACATAGTCTTCATCTCTTTTATATTCCTGTTCACATGGATTTGTCAGTGCTAAGGAAACTTTTTAATTATAGTTTTTACCCACTAATTATGGCAATTCACGGTGAGTCATGTATTTTTGATAGGAGGAATGCGAGGATGAGGTTTTAGTCACTCCAGAATTTGGTCTCTATGGAAAAAGTACTTTCTTGTTGCCTCGGTTAACCTTTTCAGCAGACTGGGTCAGGCTTGAGATAGTGAAACAGAACTCGTCGTGTGATGAGGTTCATACTTTTCAGTGGAACTTATTTGACATAGAATACTTGAAGACATTCTGGCTTTCACAAGTGAGTAAAGTTATGGCCCTTTTTTGTCTTTAGGTACCAATCATTGGCATCTTGATTAATGAACATATGTACGTTTTCTATCCTGAATATGTGAGTCATCTCTCTATGTTTCCAAATTTCTGCTATAGATATAGTTTACTTAAAACTGTTAATTTAGCAGGTCAGTGTTGCGGTGGCAATACTTGGTCTAAAAGATAGCTCTGGAGTTGAACTGCAGACATTCTTTGGTGTAACTGGTACGTCTTTTGATTCAGAATCATTCATTATTATTCTTCAAAACCCTCAGAAATTGGACAAATTTTTACTGGTATCTTAATTGTTTGTGATACAGCTCATATGATGTCTTGTCATGTGTCTATTTGAACCTTTTATGGGAAGGAGACCAATATGTTTTTAAAACAACTCATTGGCATATATATTTCTCAGTTATTAGCTATTCACAGGCTTAGTCACATGGTTCCTGTTTATTATTCTTCCAAACCCTAAGCAGTTGGGCAGATTGTTACTGGTATCTTAATTATTTGTGATACAGCTCATATGATGTCTTGTCATGCGTCTAGATATTCGTCAGTTATTGGCTATTCACAGGCTAAGTTACATGGTGTTCCTGTCTGTGTTTGAATTCAATAACAATGAAATTTTAGAAAAAGTTGTGAAAAACAAATAATGATAAAATTCTCCATTAAATTTGTATATATATATATATAGAACTCTTTTTAAACTATATAACTTTTTTTCAAGAAAAAAACCGTATATTTACTATTTCAATTAGAAATCAAATTATAAATAGGTATGTCCTTTGGAACACTCAGAGATTGCTCATTATGAGCATTGAAAAAGCAGCACATACTGCAATAGAAGTTCTTCTATCGTTCCTGGTCATGGTTTTAAAAACCGGAACCGGTCGAGGGTCCAACCGAAACCGGAACCGGTAATGAACCGGTCGAACCGGTTTCAATGAACCGGTTGAACCGGTTTCAATGAACCGGTCGAACCGGTTTCAATAAACCATTTTTTTTTAAAATACATAAAATATTTAAATTTTAATGAAAAAAATATAATTTTAAGATTTTAAATCATGTTTCCAAAGCTTTAGAGACAATTAGAGACAACATATCCAAAGTATGCTCATGAATATATCGAAATGGCACGAAGTGCAATAGATATCTAGATATCGGAACATAAATACATAATCAAGGAGGCTCTAAATGGCCTCTACAACAACAAATAACATACTAACAAGAATCAAGACTACAAGTCGCTATCTCCTTGATCAACATGATCAACGATCAATCATCACTACTGCTAGAAGTAGAAATGGCATGAGCATCCTCGCCCTCGGCATCATCCTCTGTCTCTGACTCAGACTTGAACTCGTCCTCAGACTCATCATCATCAGGGATATCTGTGACTATAGGCTCTGAAGTTGCACTAGCTGGTGACGAGCAGTTCCTATAGGTTGACCTGAGTTAAAGGGCAACGCCTGGTGGGTCTGCGACTGTCATCAAGAATATTGGGAATATCCATGAAGTGTTTTATGCTAGCA
>SNQJ01S0028691.1:98692-111066 GCA_010110895.2 Picea sitchensis
GAGCACAATATTTAGCCACCCATTCATTTTCTAAAAATGCATTACTTCTTCAAAACAAGGAGTTGATCGGAAATCTAAAAATGCATACAATCATACCTCATAGTCTCATACCAAAAGAAATGGAGTGGAGTCACCAAGGTGAACCTTGAAATGCCTTCACAATGCTGGTTGCTTCACCCTACAAGCAACAAGCCTTCAAATTCTGCAGGGAAAAGCGCTTCTTCCCTTCATGGAGTTGCCAGATGAGCTGAAATGTTAATTGATTGCAAATTAACTCAATGTTCATCAAAATGAATCTAAGGTATTCTAAACTCGGGGTAATGGACTTTATCCCCGGCAAGGGCGCCAAAATGTTACCTCCTGGGTTCTTGCTAGGTGCAAAAGTCCTAATCAATGGGAAGCTCCCCTTGACTAGGAATCCCCATAGTCTAAAGTGAGAAAGGCAAAGCCATTGAGGTGACAGTGGTGGCTTGCCTATCGTTGCCCTTAGGATCTCATCTCCATGATTAGAACTTTTGCACCTAGTGAGGTTCTAGGAGGTAACAGGACCTTGATCAACAGGGGAGCATAAAGTCTGTATAGCAGCTCATCTTGGAGGCAGTAGTTTTTGCGGTGTTTTTTCTACTTTCAGTTGACTTTTTTATTACTTTGAATATGTTGTCAAAGTTTGTCATTGGTTATTGAGTGCAAAAATCTTGGAATCCAATTGCCTGTACTTCGATGAACGTGAGAGTTGCAATCAATGACTGAGGTAGAAAATGAGCTGCTTTATTTTATGGCCTTTTCTTGTACTTGATTACTTAGTTGATTTGCTACAAGTAGGTAACATTGGGAATGCTAACTTTCTTGCTCTTTGAGTTTGCAATTGCTGCAATGGCTTGTGATCAGTATGCACAATTGTCTTCTTACAGATTAGCTAAAGCCCCAGATTAAAACTTCAATACCAACTAAATTTGCTTTATGTAGAGTACACGTGAACTTTCATGATGGCTATGTTTTTGTTGTTTAAAATGCAGAGTTGCAGCTCTGAGCAATATAATGTCAAGTTAAACTCATGTATCATAAACACACTCTGGAGGAAAATATAATTTCAAACATTTATAAATAAGATTTTTCTGGTTTGTGCTATAATGAAGACTGCATTGATGAGTGAAACTTATTATACATAGTCTTCATCTCTTTTATATTCCTGTTCACATGGATTTGTCAGTGCTAAGGAAACTTTTTAATTATAGTTTTTACCCACTAATTATGGCAATTCACGGTGAGTCATGTATTTTTGATAGGAGGAATGCGAGGATGAGGTTTTAGTCACTCCAGAATTTGGTCTCTATGGAAAAAGTACTTTCTTGTTGCCTCGGTTAACCTTTTCAGCAGACTGGGTCAGGCTTGAGATAGTGAAACAGAACTCGTCGTGTGATGAGGTTCATACTTTTCAGTGGAACTTATTTGACATAGAATACTTGAAGACATTCTGGCTTTCACAAGTGAGTAAAGTTATGGCCCTTTTTTGTCTTTAGGTACCAATCATTGGCATCTTGATTAATGAACATATGTACGTTTTCTATCCTGAATATGTGAGTCATCTCTCTATGTTTCCAAATTTCTGCTATAGATATAGTTTACTTAAAACTGTTAATTTAGCAGGTCAGTGTTGCGGTGGCAATACTTGGTCTAAAAGATAGCTCTGGAGTTGAACTGCAGACATTCTTTGGTGTAACTGGTACGTCTTTTGATTCAGAATCATTCATTATTATTCTTCAAAACCCTCAGAAATTGGACAAATTTTTACTGGTATCTTAATTGTTTGTGATACAGCTCATATGATGTCTTGTCATGTGTCTATTTGAACCTTTTATGGGAAGGAGACCAATATGTTTTTAAAACAACTCATTGGCATATATATTTCTCAGTTATTAGCTATTCACAGGCTTAGTCACATGGTTCCTGTTTATTATTCTTCCAAACCCTAAGCAGTTGGGCAGATTGTTACTGGTATCTTAATTATTTGTGATACAGCTCATATGATGTCTTGTCATGCGTCTAGATATTCGTCAGTTATTGGCTATTCACAGGCTAAGTTACATGGTGTTCCTGTCTGTGTTTGAATTCAATAACAATGAAATTTTAGAAAAAGTTGTGAAAAACAAATAATGATAAAATTCTCCATTAAATTTGTATATATATATATATAGAACTCTTTTTAAACTATATAACTTTTTTTCAAGAAAAAAACCGTATATTTACTATTTCAATTAGAAATCAAATTATAAATAGGTATGTCCTTTGGAACACTCAGAGATTGCTCATTATGAGCATTGAAAAAGCAGCACATACTGCAATAGAAGTTCTTCTATCGTTCCTGGTCATGGTTTTAAAAACCGGAACCGGTCGAGGGTCCAACCGAAACCGGAACCGGTAATGAACCGGTCGAACCGGTTTCAATGAACCGGTTGAACCGGTTTCAATGAACCGGTCGAACCGGTTTCAATAAACCATTTTTTTTTAAAATACATAAAATATTTAAATTTTAATGAAAAAAATATAATTTTAAGATTTTAAATCATGTTTCCAAAGCTTTAGAGACAATTAGAGACAACATATCCAAAGTATGCTCATGAATATATCGAAATGGCACGAAGTGCAATAGATATCTAGATATCGGAACATAAATACATAATCAAGGAGGCTCTAAATGGCCTCTACAACAACAAATAACATACTAACAAGAATCAAGACTACAAGTCGCTATCTCCTTGATCAACATGATCAACGATCAATCATCACTACTGCTAGAAGTAGAAATGGCATGAGCATCCTCGCCCTCGGCATCATCCTCTGTCTCTGACTCAGACTTGAACTCGTCCTCAGACTCATCATCATCAGGGATATCTGTGACTATAGGCTCTGAAGTTGCACTAGCTGGTGACGAGCAGTTCCTATAGGTTGACCTGAGTTAAAGGGCAACGCCTGGTGGGTCTGCGACTGTCATCAAGAATATTGGGAATATCCATGAAGTGTTTTATGCTAGCAGTGCTCATGATAGGGAAAATTGAGCTAATCCACGTAACCGAACCGGCTGGTTTATGATGGAACCGGCCGACCGGTTTGGTTTATTGACCGGTTCGAACCGGTCGGCCATCAAACCGGTAAAACCGGCCGGTTCCGGTTTGCCGGTTTTTAAAACACTGGTCCTGGTATGACATTTATCCAAAACGAGATATACCATTGATGCTCTGCCTTTTAAACATAAACAACTTTACTTGATCCTCAGATAAGGACAACAGATTTGTCAACCATCATCTGTAGCTGTTCTCACCAGGCTAGAGAAGCTAAGTGTAGATAGATCTAATGGTGGCTGGATTTTCCCCCCTGCCTTCTCCTTGCATCTAAAAAACCTGTTTGGAGAGAGCTTGTTTAGAAAGTTCATCTGCTTTGACATGTAACTCTCTATAAATATGATGGAAAGAGATTTTTGAGAAAGTTTCTTTTAACTCCTTTATTCTTTCCATTATTGGGGAGAGGATCATATTTTGTTCGGATTTACTAGGTTTGTTGTGAAGGACATCGAGGACAATTCAAAGTTGTAGTAGTTGGAAATATTGATGTTGATGATAAACTGTACAAGTTCTCAAAATTTACTGCATTAAATTTTCTCTCATATTGACATGCCTTTGCTGTTAAGACTGACCCTAACAGCAGTCTTTGGCATGAGCGATTGTGCTGGCTAAACTTTCTCTGTTTATAGTTGACAAGAAGGTCACAATGATGCGTAGCCTACCTTCATTATATCCACATGGTGGTGGTTGTGTAGGATGCATTTTGGTTAAGCGTCATAGAGAGAATTATAAGAAGGTAAAAAGTATGGTGGGTGACTACTCCCTTGCAAAGTATACACTGTGACTTGTGTGGACCTATGGACAATCCTTCACTATTAGACGTAGAGTACATTTTGACTTTTATTGATGATTTCTCTAGATACCTCCACATTGTACAATGTCCCTGGGCAACCTCATGTTGTGGTCGCTTGCCCTTCGTCCTCCTGTCACTTGTTCTTTGAGTCAGATATTCAGGATGCATTGTGGGAGATGAACACCTGTAGAGTGGCTGACGAGGAGGCATTCCATGTGGAATTCTTCAAACATGGTATACATCTTCTTATTGATTACATTGTTGATTTGTTCAACCTTATTGTTTGCTTGAGATTTGCATAGGCTTGGTCCCACCACACCATTCACTTGATACACAATTTGAGTTCCAAGGTTGATCTGAATAACTACAGTACAATCATGGTAGGACACACGATCATGGTAGGACTCCCTCTTCACCTTTTTTCTGGTAGTGCTTGGCCTTGCTTTTTAGGGAGACACTAGGTCTCCGATCTTCCAGGTTGAGGAACCCCCTGATCGAACATTACTCGGTCAATTACATCTTTTTTGGGGTGATCCCAGTAGATGTGGGCACCAACAGATAGGGCAATAGCAATGCCATTCTAGTAGGGTCTAGATCCAGGGCATTCCTCAACTTTCCAACAGATAAACCTTCACATCCAGAGTGCAGGAATGGGTTCCCTCCTTGAGGTGGAGAGACACACATAGTACTGGCTCTTCTACCAGTGCTTCCAGACAACCTTCCACCACGAGCTTTTTCACTTCAACCTAGGGTGCTTGGAGTGATACTTTTATAGAGGAGGATGATTCATAGTGCAGTGTTTCAACTTTCTCTCCTCTGGTGACAGGTCACGGGTTAAGGCTCCCCCTGAACCTCCCCTTCAAAGCATTCCTCTCGGTAGTTTTTGCCCTTAGGATTTTGGCCCTTAGCAGTCCATACATCTGAACATTTCAGAATTTGCAGCAGTGTGTTCTCCTCTAGCTATCAGATTTTAGGTTTTGGATTAGATCTGCTTATGGTTTTTATAGGAGTGGCCTTTGTGCCCCGACAACATATTAATACTATTGTACTTAGTAGTACCATTGGCCTATTTGTGGTCATTTATTGGACATTAATGGAGTCATCTTAACCTATTTAGATGCATGTGGGTCTATTTTCCTAGTCATGTTCTAGATAAATTTTAGGAATTTAAATCCATGCTTGAGAATCAATGCATTCATTCTATCAAAACTCTTAGGACTGATAACAATGGAGAATATGTGAATCATGCCCGAGTCTCTTTGCACCAAATTTGGCATTACTTGCTAAGGCACTACACCCCTTAACAAAATGGCGTCACTGAAAGGAAAAATCACACCCTCGTTGAGATGGCTGGGTGGATGCTTCATTGGGAAGGGCTTGACTATAATTTTTGAGTTGAAGCAGTGGCTTGTGCAATGTATATGCCTTAGTCACATTCCTATTAGCGTTGTTAGGAATGTAACTCCTGAAGAAGCTTAGAGTAGCAATGCTATCACTCTGAGCTGTGCTTGGGGAATTTAGTCACAACCATTTTGAATGAACACTTGGTGAAAGTGCCAATGTCTCCTCACAAGGCCCTCACTTTAGGCTAGTGCTTGCCAGCCAAGGGGGGAATGTCTAGTGATATGAAGTCTAAAGTCTTCAAGTATGCCCTGTAAAAGACTTTTACATGCAATAAGATTTAATTAGCCTTTGCCCTTTTAAATCTTCAATAAAACTTTTAGATTTGAGACAAAAAGTTGCAGATCTGCGAGTAAAACACTAAAAAATCAGCAAAGTAAATTATTATTTATATGTATTTTTTCGATCGGTTCCTTAAGTCCAGTTGGCATGGAGTGAAAGAAGCAAAAGATAAATGATTGGGTAGGTGATATTATGGAGGCCAATCCATTCGGAAAGTTCCACTTGAAACCATTAAATTTATCTATAGCAAAGCAGTTGCTGCTATAAGAGTTTCACCTTATTTCGTAGATATAAGTACAATGTTTGACGATATCAGATTCACACCATACAATTCAAGGTGACAAACTATCATTTCTGAGGTGCTTTATACTCACAGTGCTCCAGGACATAGTGACATGAACACCATGGAAACACTCGATGACAAGCTTGCTCAATAATCTGTTGTGAAGGGACTCAGAAAAGTAGTGTGGAGATGGAGGAATGAAGTATGAGGGCTAGGGAATTGTGTACCCTTATCTCTGTGAAAGTTCCCTCTCTTAGAGATTGAGAATGGGTCAATAATACATAACAACTATCCAAGAATATCTGAAATCAAAGGATAGAAACCCTAAAAGCATGTTAAATTAGTCCAGAAGAGCGTGCCATGCTTTAGTTTGTCCAATCCTCACCCAAGGACTAAATAGTCAACACAAGAGGAGTGCCCAACACATGCATGGACTTTGTCTCGAAAAAGCAACCAGAAGCTCCAATACTCTAACAACCTAAATTCTAGTAATAACCTCCAGTAATAGGTCACAAATAAACCCTCGAGGATAAGATAAGAGCACCCATCCATTGAAATAGTACAAACTCGAAGAATAAACTTATATGCATGCTCAAACATGTTTGTTGGTCAAGCAACCTTTGAATATAAAAATAGATGTGCTTTTGCCCTGAAAATAATGCAAAGGCAACCTCAAAATTACTTCAAGGCTTGCATGATCCCATCTTGATGAAAGCATGTCAAATATATCATCCATGGATTGATCCACCTGCTGGATTGGGGCATGTTAATTTGTACTCGCTGGTAAACATAACCCACCACACCATCTACAACTCATTCAATCTACTGCTACTATTAATTCGCTTCAAGTCTGGCATGACATTAGATGTTTCTCTTGAATCAACTAGACAGTTATGTATATCGTGATTCGATATTTCAAATGTCAAAAGAAAAGGTGGAGTCTGTGAATTCGATTTCTTTCTGATAATTGTTGTATTAACCATCAATTTCTGTTTTGCTTCAGTGCTTGCTGCTGATTTCTGTTTTGGTTTAGCAGGGTCATTGAGAGATTTCGATAATATTTTCCTTTGCTGAGCAATATTGCACACATTGAAGATAGAGACATTAGCTTTAAACTTCTCCATATCATTCACTATGTCATATTTCATTGCAACAGCAAGTGAGCCAGTGCTTAATGAGTTTGTAGAAGCAGCAATGGTTGTAGTTTTCTTGGTGGCTGTGGATGAAGGAGCAGGAAGAGTGGTTGAAGTAGGTGCTCCCTTGCTTTGAAGATTATAATCTTTTATAGTAGTTTGGGTAGTATGCACTTCCTTCACTATCTTCTTATCTTCATCATTGAAACTAGGCAGTACATCCCATAAAACCATTGCTATCTCTTCTTATTGCTCAGCAGCTCCTCAACCTTTTCCTTTTCATCTTCTTGGGTAGAACCCTCAGGATGTTTACCCTCATTTATAGATAGCTCCATCATGTTGATGAATTGTGGACAAGTTTTATTCAAATGATTAGCTTGGTGTGCTCTGCAGAAGTTATCCATAGGAACTTCTTCTAAATTTAGAGTTACATTTGATATGGATGTCTTAGGTGGTTTAGCAGGCATGATGGCTTTCCTGAGAACAGGTTTAAAATATTTCTGTGCCGAGCTTCCTTCCCCGGAATTTTTCTTTAAGTTTATAATTTCATTGGACCACTATTTAACAATGCGTTGCAGGCTTTCTATATATGTTGCATTTTTCCCTTTGATTCTGTAGTAGATTTCGTTGTAGCAATGGTTTCTTGGCAATGGGTATGTTCTTTTTGTCTTCAGCCTTGGGTGTTGATGTTTTGGTAGCAGTGGGAGGTATTCCCTCCTGGACAACCTTTCTTAGAAGAGAAGAAGATTCCAGAAGTCAAAGGAAGACCATTGAACAGTTGAAGAACACCCCGGAAGAGAAGTCGGCTCACAGGAAAAGATAAAGGGGAAATAGAATTTCCCAAAAGAGAAGTCGGCCCCAACTAAAGTGACTTGAAGACTATAGATAAAGTGACACCATGCTCATTTGTACAGTCACTCACTCATCTATCACACACAAGAAGAAGGCACAAGAATGAGGCAAGAAGAAGACACAACTACTGCAGCATATGAGGTTCTTGGTTATTCTTGGTGGTTTCTCTTGTGTGCTATCTCTGGGAAGAGGTGCACTAGCTTTGTATGGTGCTGCTGCTCCAGCTATTTGGTGCACTACATTTGTCTGGTGCGCTAGTCTTGTATCAGGGGTTCTTCGGTATCAGTTTGCTCTTCTGAAGAAGAATGTGTTCATGGTTTGATTGTATTATTAGAAAGAATCTATCTAAGAAAGGTTGACTGTATTTTTGCCCAAGTTTGGGGTTTTCCCAGGATAACTCTTGTGTCTACTTGTGCTTGTTTATGCTGCTCATATTTTCAGTATATGGTATATGGTTATTAAATATAAAAGAAGATCTAAATACACTGGTAAATCTATTCCTTTGTAAATTTAAGAAAATCTAACATTGGGGTTCTCCTTTAGGTTGACAATTTCCTTTTCTGCTTTCTTAGCTTCAAAAGTTTTAGCTAGGGTAGTTTTGCCAGGTCTCTTCACAAGCATAACAATAGGCGATGGCAAGGCTGTAGCATAGAACTCTACTTGTATATCCTTAGTAGGTTTAAAATTGGTTGAAATTTTATTTAGAATGGTGGATCTTTAGTTAAAATCTTTAACATGTTCTTTGCCATCCATTTTCATCCTTTAAATTCCAACACTATTGTTGTTTGGGTTCTTTCATCAACAGATTTAGTCACAAATTCTCTTTCAAACACATTCCAATTAGTTATGTACCCAACAGGTAGATTGAAGTACTAAGTAGAAGCTTTATTTTCAACAGTATAAGGAAATAAATAACACACCACATCTTCATGCAACACATTTATTAATCGTAGAATTAGAATAAATTTCTTTATATGGTCTTTGGGGGGCCCTAATTTATCAGGGTAAAATTTAGGCAACAAACGTTTTGGGTGCTTAGGTGTAAGTCATGAAACTGTCTCAACAGTGCTAGACCTTCTTGGGCTAACCAAGTAGGCTGTTGGTTCTGGTTTCGATTTCTAGCCATGATTTGGTGAAAAATTTCAGTCGTGCATTCCTTAATAGATTTGGATTTAGAACTAGAATCCAAAGAACTAGGGGATGGATTAGGATTTGGGGTCAGGGGAATTTGATTCAAAGGTTCAAGGAATCTCGTCAAGGGAATGAGCAACCAAATCGTTTAAGCTTGCTACGTAGGTGTCTTCTTTAGTCTGGAATTTAGTCACAAATTCTCTTTCAAACACATTCCAATTAGTTATGTACCCAACAGGTAGATTGAAGTACTAAGTAGAAGCTTTATTTTCAACAGTATAAGGAAATAAATAACACACCACATCTTCATGCAACACATTTATTAATCGTAGAATTAGAATAAATTTCTTTATATGGTCTTTGGGGGGCCCTAATTTATCAGGGTAAAATTTAGGCAACAAACGTTTTGGGTGCTTAGGTGTAAGTCATGAAACTGTCTCAACAGTGCTAGACCTTCTTGGGCTAACCAAGTAGGCTGTTGGTTCTGGTTTCGATTTCTAGCCATGATTTGGTGAAAAATTTCAGTCGTGCATTCCTTAATAGATTTGGATTTAGAACTAGAATCCAAAGAACTAGAGGATGGATTAGGATTTGGGGTCAGGGGAATTTGATTCAAAGGTTCAAGGAATCTCGTCAAGGGAATGAGCAACCAAATCGTTTAAGCTTGCTACGTAGGTGTCTTCTTTAGTCTGATGAATGTTCCTATGGGCCCTGGTATGTCTATGCAATCGATGCACAAGGGGTAATTGGCCAACTTGGAAAGCGTAAGATAATGTAATATGACAAAAAGCTTGTACCTTTGGGTTAGGGACAACAATTTGGTACTCAATTATGGGTTCATACACAACTTGAGGTTTGGTTCCCAAGAATTTGGGGTTTTCGAATTCAACCTTAGTGTCTTGGAAATTACGTTGTGGACTAGGAGTTTGGCTTAGGTTGAACTTCACCTTCGATTACTAGTTGGCTAAGTGATGTTTCGCGGTTGCTTTGTTTATTAAAGAATCCATCTAGTAACTGGATTTCTCCTATTAGCCATACAAGTCCGTGGCCCTCTAGTGTGAAAAGTTGATGTGGGCGAATGCCCTTCATCAACTACACCGGTTTACCTAGAAAAAGGGCCCACTTAGACCTTTCTCACTTTGGAGTGGAAAATCCTTCGGATTCTGGCCTGGCTATCATTATTATTCCAAAAGGATATAATTCTAAAATTCCTACAACTATTCTAATATAAGCTATCCTATGATAGGAATTCCTAGCTAGGAGTAAAGAGCAATTAACAAATATGAAACCAAATGAAATGAATGCAAACAATAAACATAAATTAGTACAGTCTATTATTAATTGTATAAATTTCATATAACAAACTGTAAAAAAAGGTAAGCCTTGTATTGAATAGAAAGCTACAATTCAACATTCATCTATCAAAACCATTTTAAAGAAATGCAAGAATAGAAAAAGAGAAACAAGGAGTAATTGTTGACAACATGGAATGACCAATCTCACAATGATTTTTGAAATTATGAGCAACAACAAATAGTTTCAGCAATTGCATAACACCATAAATTCTCCAAAAGAAAAGGCTTCTCTTAGTTCTCTATTTACAAGAAATAAGTTTACATTGCCAAGTAAAATGCCCTTTTTACTTACCTTTTACTCTATTTATATAAAAACGGAATAGAGGAAGGTGAAAGATGCAACTGCTACCCCTTGTATTCCTCACTTAACATTTGGAAGCTTGCCCCTTTTCTTTTACATGTTTCTTTACATAATGTTTCCAAGCTTCACAGATCTTTTGGATATTGTTGGTACGCGGATAATTATTTTGTTCTATTGGGGCTTTAAATAATGGAACATTTTGCCTCACCTTCCCTACACTTTTCCCTAATTGACTTCAGAATGATTTCATGAAAATTATCTCTGTTGATGTAGTCTCTATGTAATCCTTCATTCTTTCTCTGATGATATTGGGAATTGATGTAATCCTTCTTTCATGTTTCTCACAATTCCCAATTTCTTCTTTACTGTCCCTCCATTCTTTTTGACAACTTTCCTTCTAGCATTTGACTCCAATTTCCATGCTGAGGATTTCCTTTTCACTCTTACAGGGAATTTCAGGAGTCTCACCCAAATCAACCTGCCATTTCTTGACCTAGTCAAATTTGATTTGCACTCTTTCTTGTAGTGGTTTCCACTCTTACGTTTGGTTGTAGATAAGATAGATAAGATAAGTTTATTAATGTCCAACAAATGATTAAAGGTAGGTCAATGGG
Organism: Picea sitchensis; assembly: GCA_010110895.2. NCBI lineage: Eukaryota > Viridiplantae > Streptophyta > Pinopsida > Pinales > Pinaceae > Picea > Picea sitchensis. The sequence continues at coordinate 109,957 of SNQJ01S0028691.1, forward strand.
ACTGTTTAGTACATAATTCGTGATAAGAGCGAATACATCTTGACATTGTTTCTAAAAGTGTTGGGCTCTTTAATAGAAGATTCTATGTACTCTATTCAACTCATCCTTAATCTCAAGAGCATATTCAATAAATTCTCCACTTTTCCCTTCAAATGCTTTGTAGTAACTTAGTAAGTCACTTGATTTTTCAAGAGCTACATTTGTGCTTTGTCGCTTTTCAACTCTTTAAGCGTATCACTAATGTTGTATACATTGGTTTGAGCGAAAGCCACTCTAGTAGAAGTCATTGCTACTGGGTCTACTTCTTTGGCATCCAACATAGTAGTTTCTATAGTTACTACAAGCTCCTAATCAATAATAAGCTTCCCCTTTTTGTGTGTTTGCCTCAATATCTGCTTTTTCATTATGTCGAAATAAAACATCTCTAAACTGGCAACTTCCTCAGTGGGCATGGGACATGGTGTATCCTGTTTTGTGATCATTCTTGTTGAAGACATCATAGCAATGCTCTTGGAGTTGCACGTGTTGTTCTCGAGACCCTTCCCTCATTGCTTCAACATTTCTTTTGTTTTCTTCTTTCTTCCTCAATCCTCTTTCTTTCTTCTCTCTTGCTGCTAACATCCTTGCCTATTCCGTTGCTTCTGCTTTGGCTTTAGTGGCAACTTCATTTCCTAATATTTTTATTTTAGTGTCTTCTTCAATTGATTTTCTTTCTCATTTTGCATCAACTTTTGCAATTGCTTTGGCTTCTGTCTTTGCCTTTTTTTTGAGTTAGCTCATTGTTAGCATTTCTTTTCGTCTGCTCCATTGTTTTCTTCTTTTATGCTTTTGTTTGATCCTACTATTGCATCCTAGTTTGCACTTCTTCAAAATATAGTGCCCTTTGCACTTCTTTCTTCTCTCACACATTTAAGTATATGGCCACATGACTGCATGATAGAACACCACCTTTTGGAGATCGTGTCTTTTAAATATTTCTTCTACGAACTTATAATGTTGGATTGCTTTTGCCTCCATTCTTTCAAATGTAGAATTATTTAGTTTATACAGTCCTATATAAAGAAGATAAGTTGGACACAACTTCTTTTGATCTTTAATTAACGAGTCATT